>VZQC01002854.1:120472-132686 GCA_009823505.1 Rhizomys pruinosus
ATATATATATATATATATATATATTGAGTTATACACCTTAACAACCAGTTTGCTTATATAAATTGAATAAACAGTGCTGAAGGCTAATTAACCATTTATAGTAGGTCAATCCCAATTATATACTGTGTGTATATTTTATTTTTAATTAGTTCTCCTGGAATTGGAGTTACAGACTGTTCTCAGCTGCCATGTGGGTACTGGGGATCGAACTCGAGTCTCTGCAGGAGCAGTCGGCACTCTTAATGGCTAGGCCATCTCTCCAGCCCAAGGAACTGGAGTTAAAGATGGTTCTTAGCTGCCATTTGGGTGCTGGGAATTGAACTGTGTGTGTATATTTTAATCCATAGGGAGTAACAGGTGTAATGGAACTCTTCTATGGTTTAGCAACTAAATTCAGTATGTTTCCTCTTATTTTCCTTGCATACATTTATAGTGTACAATACTGTGTTTTGGTACATAAGTGTATATAGCATATATATGCACAGTGATGTGATTACTAAAGAAAATTATATCTGTCATCTCATACAGTCATCTTTTAAAAACTTTTTTGGTAAGTATGCCTAATATGGACTTTCATAGTAAGTGTCCACTATACAATATATTAAATTTGTAATCCTCATGCTGTACATTGAATTTCTAGATTTAATTACGTTAGTACTGTATCTTTTTATTTTTGATTTCTTTCCCCTTTGTCCCTAAATCAGTACCATTTTGGCCATTAACTTATATTCTCCTTTTCTTTGATTTTAAATTATTTGCAACAAACAAAAACTTCCTCATCGCAAAGGAAATAGTAACAAATGAAAAGCCATCCAGTAGAATGAGAGAAAATATTTTTATACTATATAACAAATATATTAATATATTAGATATTAATGTATGTGCTGATACCACATATGTTACTATTCAAAATATATGAAGAACTTAATACAACTTAATAGCAAATAAACATAAAATAACTTGAATAAAATGGGCAAATAATCTGATTGGCTATTTCTCCTAAAAGAATAGTATAATGTTCCACAGCTATATAAAAAAATATGTTCAATCGCACTAATCACTAGAGACATGCAAATTAAATCCACCATGAGATACTATTTCTAATCTCTTAGGATGGGTGTTATCAAAACAACAAAATATTTTTTTAATTTTTATTTTTTAATAATAAGTAATGTTATGAGTACAAGCATCCTTCATGTAGAACCAATTTGCAAGCAGCTATGCCCAAACCCACACAGCCCATGTCTCCCACCATCCGGCTGGTGGGGCTTTTACGTACAATCATGTTGATCAAATAAGTGTCCAGACTATATTGCTGTAGTTTCACCATTCACCCCAATCGCAGCCCTTACATTCTACCACGCCCCCTCTTCGGCAGATTGTTCCCTAGGCTTAGAAAAGGGGCACAGGTGGATGAGAAGCAAAACAGTCCACTTTGTCTGGAGATGTCGTTTTGGACTCTGATCAGTTCTGGCTGTTTCCTTTCATTGGTTGACAGTTTGTCCAGGTATAACCTCTCAATCCTACTAATGAAGCAGAAGCAATTGGATATATAGGTATTTAAACAGTACTAATTATTATTGTAGGTTACTTTGGTATAGACACAGATGTTTGGATGGTATGCTAATCCATGAATTATATTTTTTCTGTAAAAGATGACAAGGTCTTACTGTGGCTTATAACTTCTCCTAACCACTAGAGGATATAAGCTTGTGGCATCAGCCATGAACTATTCCTCCAAGGAGAGAGCTAATAGCCAATTAGATTTGGGATATACAGACATGTGGCTGCCACTGCTGCACAGTATTTCCAGGCAGGTGAGGTGTAGCTGATGCTGACGGAGGAGTCTTGCTTGACTAAAGGAGACCAATTTTTGCTTTATTGGTTTAGTGGCCTTTGGTAACACTCTCTGGCATTCCAGGGACCAACTGTACACTTGCAAGTGTGGTCTCAATATATCTTTCCCATGCTCATCATATATAAAGTATTAGTAGATTTTAAAGAGTTGATTATTTTTCATCTTTATTTAGATGTTTTAAGTAATAAATACTCGTTAGCTTAAAAGTGAACTTTGTTGATTATAACCATGTAATTTGTTTGTTCAAGTGAAATACATAGTAAGTACATTTGAGTATGTGATTAACTTCTTTTTTAAATACTTTTATTGATGTTTTTTGTATTTCATACATCATCTTTCAGTCCAATTTAGACACATTCCCCTTTCCTCGCTCCCCACCCCACCTTAGTTCATGCCTTCTGCCATACATGTCTTGCATCTTTCTCTCAGTCTTTCCAAAGTTTTTCTCTGCAGAGGTGTGTTGTTTTGGGCAGAATTTAACTGTATCAGTCAGTTCTTTGACCTAGCCTTTATGTTGCTGTTGTTCCCTCCCCTTTGTATTGCTCTAACATATGCCTATATAACCATTACATATGTATCAAAATTATGAGCTCCAAGAATAAACTGTATTAATTCCAAGATATGTTTGGGCATTTACATTTTCCCCTTTAATTTTATATTACTCTAAATTATGAATACACACCTTCCACCCATATACAGTAATTACAATGTCTGGAAATAAGTGGTAGGTCAATTCTAGATCCTGTTAAGTCATTATAACAGCACAGTTGCCTTCAGAGAAAAAGAAATATACCAATAACATTGTTCAGCTTGCCTTTCAGCTGGGGATTTGTTGTTAACATCCACAAATGAGGGAAACTATTCATTGTTTGTTTCTCTGGGACTGTGTTACTTCACTTAGCATGATGGCCTCAAGTTCCATGCATTTACCTGCAAAGTTATGATGTCATCTTTCTTTACCACTGCATAGAACTCCATTGTGTAGATGTACCACATTTTTGTTATCCACCCCTCAGCTGAGGGTCATTTGGGTTGGATCCAGCTCTTCACTATTGTGAAGAGAGCTGCAATAAACATAGATGTGCATGTATCTCTGCAGTAGGATGAGTCTTGTGGGTATTTACCCAGGAGTGGTATGACTGGGTCAGGTAGTAGGCTCATTTTGAGACTTTTAAGGGTTCTTCACACTGCTTTCCACAGTGGTTGTAAGAGTTTACATTCCCACCAGCAGTGGATGAGTGTTCCCCTTTCCCCACAACCTCTCCAGCATTTGGAGTCTTTTGTTTTATTCATCCTGGCCAGTCTTATCAGAGTGAGTTGATATCTGAGAGGAGTTTTAATTTGCATTTCCTTAATTATTAATGATGTTGAACACTTCTTAAGATGTTTCTCAGCCATCTCTAATTCCTCACTGGTGAAGACTCTGTTCAGCTCCATGTTTTGAGTAGGTCATTTGTTTTCTTCTTTGTTTTTTGAGTAGTTTATATATTCTGGAAGTTAATGCTCTGTCAGATGTATCACTGGTGAAGGTTTCCTTCCACTCTGTGGGATTTCTCTTCACTTCCTTGATTGTTTCTTTCACTGTACAGAAGCTTTTGAGTTTGATTAGGTCCCATTTGCCAACTGTTGACCTTAATTCCTGCATGGCTGCTATTTGACTTAGAAAGTCTTTTCCTATGCCTATGTCTTGTAGGTTGCTGCCTATTTTTTCTTCTATCACCTTCAGAGTTTTGGGATCCACTTGGAGTTGATTTTTGTCCAGGGTGAGAGGTAGGGGTTTAATTTTGTTCTTGTACAAATGGTGATCCAGTTTTGCCAGCACCATTTGCTGAAGATGCTATCCCTCCTCCATTTAGCTTTTTTGGCCCCTTCATTAAATATGAGGTGGCTGAAATTGTATGAGCTCAAGTTTGGATCTTCAAATTTCTTCATTGGTCAATGGGTCTGTATTTGTGTACCAGGCTGTCCTTTTGAGTATAGCCCTGTAATATAGCTTGAAGTCTGGTAAGGTGATTTCCCCCCCTCCCCCGTGTTGCATTTTTCGCTCAGGGTTGCTTCAAGGGATCTGACACCCTCTTTTGGCTTCCACAGGTTTGCATGCATATAAGTGCAGTTACATACATGCAGGCAGACACTCATACATATAAAATAAAGATATATTTAAAATAATATGTTTATTTATTCTTTGAGAAAGTCAAAGTATTTTCCCCCTGACTGTCACTCTTGGGTCAGGCTGTGCCTTACTGGCCCAGCCACACTATACTCATCAACCACCACCCTCCTCCAATTCTCCCTAGTCCTCCTCACCTCATTTCCTCTTAATGTTGTGTATCTAGAGATAAGTGTTTAGAGGGAAGTTTCAAACTATACCCATTTAACAAAATAACAATAGTAGATTCATCCCTAAGTCCTATCAACTCCCAAGTCACAAGTTTTGGGCCATGTTTACAGTAAGCATGCTTGTCTTGATGTTGAATGGGTCTTAAGTCCAGGCAGAATTCAAATGGTCACCCACATATATTCATGCCACTATTGCACCCATGGACATATCTTGCCAGGATGATGATCATTCTTTGTAGTTCAGTGTTCAGAGCTAGATATGACTATTAACTTTTCTCCCCCCAAGAATCCTGCATAGTATCTTTCAGTGATTAGAGATCTAGTCAGTAGGCTAGAATCTTCCAGGTAAATACCAACTTAATTTCTCCATGTCTTGGTGTCTTTAGGTAAATTTGAATCTTACCATCAAATTTTAGTGGTCAACCAAGATTTATGGCAATAGCCTGCATTGTGAAGGTAACTTCATTTAAATTCTGTGTGTGTGTGTGTGTGTGTGTGTGTGTGTGTGTATGTGTGTATGTGTCTTCATGTATAAAGTTTATAACACAGTGGTTTTACATATCTTTTTCAAACATCCTTAGCATTAGTAATTCTTCCCCCCACCCCTCCCTCTCTATTATCCTCCTATCCCCCTCCCCACTTAATGATTTGTACTCTACTATTTCCTTAGTGTTTTCTTATATATGATGAAGTGGTCTTCTCCTGGTTGCTTTTAAGACTCTTTTTTCCTTTCTATTTCAGAACTTGCTATATTTTTTCTGTGTTTGGATATTTATAAATATGTTACACAGATTTTGTTCTTTTCAGCATATATAGTTTTCATAAAATTGTGATTATATACCATTAGTTATCAAAATATTATATTTGCTGGCACTTTGTCAATGTTGGTGTACGTATATGTTGGTATTGCATTTCTATTTTAATTTTTCTTTGTTTTACATTACACATTCATTATCTCTATCTTCATGTTTGCTGATTGTTTCTTCTTCCAACTTAAATCTGTTATTGTGTCCCCCAGTGGTGATTTTTTATTTATTATACTTTATATTGTTTATACTTGCTTATATTGTTTATACTTGTTATAACAATTGTTAAGGGTTTCTGCTAAGTGGACACATTGTAGTGTTTTTTTTTTTTTAATTTTCCTGGATAATGTGGATGGCCTGTGCATTAGAGAACTGGGAACCTAGCAATTTCCCTTTAATTGTATATGACAAAAATACTCATTTTGAGCAACTGAGTGTGATTGCGTACATTTGTAATCTCAATTTTCAGGAAGCTAACCCAGGAGGATTAAAAGTTTAAATCCATTTACTTATTAGCGATGTTGAACGTTTTTAAAGATGTTTCTCTGAACATTTTTAAAGATCTTCCTCAACCATCTCTATTTCCTCACTTGTGAAGTCTCTGCTCAGCTCTTTATCTTTTGAGTGACTCATTTGTTTTCTTTCTTCTTTGTTTTTTGAGTAGTTTATATATTTTGGAAGTTAATGCTCTGTCAGATGTATCAGCAGTGAAGGTTTCCTCCCACTCTGTGGGTTTTCTCTTCACTTCCCTGATTGTTTCTTTTGCTGTACAGAAACTTTTGAGTTTAATAAGGTCCCACTTGTCAATCGTCAACCTTATTTCCTGAGCAGCTGCTGTCTGATTTAGAAAGTCTTTTCCTATGCCTATGTCTTGTAAGTTGCTGTCAACTTTTTCTTCTATCACCATCAGAGTTTTGGGTTTAACATTGAGGTCTTTGATCCATTTGGAGTTGATTTTGGACAGGGTGAGAGGTAGGGGTTTAATTTTATTTTTCTACAAGTGGTGACCCAGCCATATCACTTCTGGGAATATATCCATCAGACTCTTCCTACCACAGAGATACATGTACAGCCATGTTTATTGCAGCTCTCTTCACAATAGCAGAGAGCTGGAACCAACCCCAAGTGCCCCTCAAATGATAAGTGGATAGAGAAAATGTGGTACATCTACACAATTGAGTTCTCTGCAGCAGTAAAGAAAGATGACATCATGAAATTTGCAGGTAAATGGATGGAACTAGAAGATATTATGCTAAGTGAAGTAACACAATCCCAGAAAAAACAAAAGACAAATGGTATCCCTCATCTGTGGATGCTAGTACCAAGTACCTAGTTGTAAGATAAACTAAGCAATGTTAATGTTATATTCCTCATGATCTAAAGACAGCTGTGCATTGTGAATCTCTAAACAGGTTCTAGAGCTGACCTAACATTTATTTTCAGACCTTGGGTTTTTGGCATATGATGGAGGGTATGTGTGCATCTTTTAGAGTAATATGGGATTAAAATGGAAAGATGTGAATCAAGAAATATGATATGGAAATAACATACAGTTTGTTTCCAAAGGATACAATTTTAATATAGGTGCAATGTAACAGTCTGGTGCAACTTAGCCTTTCTGGGTGCTTAATGATCATACTTAATACCTATACCAATTTGGCTGAGGGACCTAAGGGATAACTGTTCCTTGCCCTCAGAGGTCAACCAAGTCTTAGGGGATTATGCATGGGGGCATCTCTTGAAATGTCCTGCAAATGTGGGTCACCAGTCTTCCTGTTCAGGGAGGTCTTGGAGAGCCACTAATGGACTTCAGCCAGTGTCCCCTCTATAAAGAGGAAAGTCTGCTCGTGCTTCAGAAAAGGAAGCCTGGTCTAGCAAGACCTGATTTTGTCCTTGGGTGGATGGAACTGATAAATTAAAAGCTGAAGGGAGAAAGGTGTCCCCCTCCCCAAAACAACCCTGAGAGAACCCTAAGGACCAGACCCTTAACTGACCTTGAGAAAACTAAAACCTTGGTTAATCTGGGCTGTGTGGCCTTAAGCATCCAAAAGGAAAGTACAGCCAGAAATAATCAGTAAGACCAGAGAAACTGTACTGCAGACATAAAACTTGAGATCTTAGTAAAAAGACAAAAAGAAAAAAAAGAGAGTGTCCTATGGTTTGGCCTGTCTTCAATTCCTACTCGCAAGTGCATCTACCCTGAGGCTGCCACTACTTTTGGCACTCCTCAAAGATATGAGACACAGCTTTTTAACCTTCCAGTATAGACTGAAGATTCATGTCTCTCCAAGAATCCTCCAAACCTTCAACGCCAGATGGGGACTACTGAGATACCTAGCTTGTGGATTAAACAGTTAAGAGGATTTCAGCCTCATCAGTATAGACGTCATTGTTGGACTACCTGGGCTATATCATGGAGGCCAGTACAAGGGTGTCAAGATAGGATGCATGCTTACTGGACTTGATGTGGGGGACCATGGGAGGGAAAGACCCCAATGTGGAGCAAAAGTGCAGGATTGATGGTTGTTTGGGATTACCAAGGAGGAACCTTCGAGCACCTCCTTAAGGAAAACATGACATCTGTTAGGGAAAAAAAAATCCTCCAATTCAAGTGATATGTGTATATAAATACAAGTTGGAGAGAACAACAACAAAAGAACTGAAAGAAAAAAAACTCTGGGGCTGGAGAGATAGCCTAGCGGTTAAGAGCACCAACTGCTCTTGCAGAGGACCCGAGTTTGATCCCCAGCACCCACATGGCGGCTAAGAACCGTCTGTAACTCCAATTCCGGGAGAACTCCAGTTCCAGGGGAATCCGAGACCCTCTTCTGACCTCCGCGGCATTGCACGACACGGGTGCACAAACCTACATGCAGACAGTACATTCATACACATACAAAAATAAATAAAAAATTTAAAAAAAGAAAAAAATACTCTGGAAAGACTCAGAAAAAGATGCAGGACATGTAGGGCAGAGTGCAGGGACTTGGGTGGGTTGGGCACATGGAAGGGGAAGCAACTCTGGATTCGATTGAGAAATGATGTATGATTTTTGGAAAAAGTTTAATAACAATAAAATATATATTAAAAATGGTTTAAGTCCAATTTGGGCTGCATAGTGAGATGCTGCCTTAAAACAAAACAATAAAACAAACAAAACAAAAATCTATGACAAAAGTCCCCAACCAAAAGAAGAAGAGAAGGTGAGAAAATAGCTCAGGGTGTAAAGCGTTTGCTATAGAAGTGTCATGACCAGATTTTGTCTTACTATCAGTCATGTAAATTCCAGGCCAGCATGGTGTACTGGATCAGCAAGCAGTTTCAAGTGAGACACCCATCATGAACCTGTGGTTTCCACAGGCATTCCCTCCCACATGGCCTTATATACATATGTGTACCAAGATATGTACCCCATATTTGCATGTATAACACACACAGACACATATAGACACACACAGTCACACACACACAGACACATACAAGCGTGAGCATGTGTAGGTATGCACACAGGTATCCTAGCTGCTTTCTCTTTTTCTCTTTCTTCAGTGGTTTTTCCATTTCATATTTCCACAGATTCAGCCCATATTTCTTCAAATCCCCCTATAAAATTGATTTTATCATAGAGAATTTCTAGGCCAGTATTTCAGGAACAACTCTTCATCTGTTTTATCACCACTAAGTACTTGCAATATACTTTGCTTAGTTGTTGATCCTTCCTTCCATCTCATTAGCACTCAGGCCTCACAGAAGTAAGGATTTTGTCAGTTTTGTGTATTGTTGTATTCCTAGAGCCTAAAGGTATCTTGCACATAGTAGACATTTTTGGTGTGGTGCTGGTAATGGAATCTAGCACGTCGTGCATGATAAGCACATATTCTACCACTGAGTTATATCCCAGGACACATAGTAGATGTCTAATAAATATTTTTTTATGTGTAAATGTGTTAGGCTCTGACAATTTTATTTATCTGGAGACCAACACTATTGAGTAGTGATGATGGGAATGTTCTTTATTTGTATTTTCTAATTGTTCATGAAACCATCAAGACTGAAAAGATGGATAGTGTAGCTGAGGAACTATATTTAAAATATTAATTTTGAGTTAAAAAACCCAAATGCGAATGTGACTACTCGAGAGCATAGCTCAAAGACCATCTATCTGCCTTGCTATGGGAGCCTCTCAAAGCTTATTTATTTCTATTAATTTATTGAGGTTGAGCAAAGCCAACGTTTATTCAAAGAGGACAGTTTTATTAGAGGTTAAAAAGAAAAATCCCAGGGTAAATAAGCTGTAAATCTTAGCAGTTTCCCAGCTGAGGAGAACGGAGAAGAAAGGGGAAGAAAGCCATGCGGTTTGAGTTAAACCAGAATGGAGGTCAGTCACGAGGCAGATAAGTAACTGTACGACAGGGAGACAGGGAGGGGAGCTTTAGAGAAAGAGTAAGGAAGCCAAAAGTACTACAAAAAGCATATGCAGTTTCTGGCCAGCATCTGAATTAAAAAAAAGAAGACAGAAAAATGAAAAAGGTAAAGTTAACCCTTTTACTCAGAACCTGTATTCTCAAGTGTTGGGCTTAAAAATGTGAACTACCATATTTATTTTTATTATATTCTGAACTAACCTTTTTAGTTCTTGACAATACTAGAGCATTTGCTTTCTGCCACTGCTATTTTAGTCTGATAGTGAGAACCAATTTATGTATGGTGCTTTATCTGTATGTTCTTTATCTCCTCATTTTTGCTATAACTGTGTGATCTTTATCTTCTCTATTGAAATTTCTTTGAAAAAATAGCATTGCTATTTTACAAAGTGCATTTTCTGTAATGTGCTCTAAATAATGTTAAGGACAATTTGTGTAAAGTAGCTCAGTTATTTATTTATTTATTTATTTATTTATTTATTTATTTATTTATTTATTGGCATGTTTTCACTATGTACCAGGAGGCTTCAAACTCAATTTGTAGTCCAAATTGGCCTTGAACTCACCAAAATGCTCCTACCTTAGCCTCCTGACTGTTGTTGCTATAGGTTTGTGCCTATAACCTTCATGTTTGTACTGTGAGTTCCAGGCTGTCTTTCAAGTTAGACGTCCAGCCTGTACAGGGCAGTGTATGGCTTACATGTAGTGGTGGGCAACTTGTGTTTGAATATTCTAGAGTATTTGCTAAACATTCTGGGACCTAAGCATCAGAATGTGTGACTCTGGATAACGACTATATATGCTGAAGTTTGAAGATTATGAAAGTACAGTGATATTTCCCTCTGAACTTCTTATTAAATTTGTTCATTGACAGTTCCTTTTATCCCCCTCTGGCCCCCAGCAGTCCTTCTCCTCCTTATACCCACAACTGCATTCCAGTTTTTGTTCTCTAAAGCACAGGCTTATTGATTCACATGGCACACATTTCACCCATATTAATATTTTTGGATTATCATAGAAATGTATAATCATCACTGTGATTAATTTTAGAACATTGCCATTACTTTAAAATGATATTACATAACCATTACTGGTCATTTCCCTTTTCTTTTGCCACCATACCTTATAACAACTATTCTCTCTTCCAACACCCCCCCCCCCAAGCAGGTACTTACTTATTTTCCATCTCTGTTTATTTGCCTATTCTGGACACATTTTAAATATTGTATATCCTTTGACTAACATCTCTCCATCACTTTCCTGCTCCAGATCGTTTTCAAATTAATTCTAATGCTTCTTTAACCTCTTCATCCTATTTGGCCTTCCTGTGAGGGATAGACTTCTGCTGCCTTCTTTTGAAATGCTTGTTTTTCTCTTTGCTTGATCTTTCTGTTCCAGTAAAACTGCACTTTTTGTACCTATAGCTATGCTTTTGGTTTGTTGTCCCTCTCTAACTGCAGTTTCCATTGTTTAAATTGATTAGCCTGGAAATTTTCTTGCTTTACAGAAAAAAAAAACAACTCTTTCTGTCTCTGTATGTATATTATGCATGTGTTCAGTTTGTGTCTGTCTGTCTGTCTGTCTGTCTATCTGCCTGTGTCTGCAGTTGTTGTTAGGCTTTAGTTGAGCTATGAACTTCCATAGACAACCATAAAACTACAAATGTAGCCGGTCGTGGTGGCGCACACCTTTAATCCCTAGGCTTTGGGAGCAGAGCAGGCGAATCTTGTGAGTTCAAGGCCAGCCTGTCTACAGAGTGATTCAGGACAGCTGGGGCTTACCAGGGAGACCCTGTCTTGAAAAGAACAAAAAAAATACAGAATGAACAATGGTAGAATTATAAGTATGTATATCCTCTGACGTTTCAGAGAAAATGATATAATTGTGCATGGCATAGTTTACTGTCTTTAATTGGTGCATTTATTTGGATGCTGTCATTTTGTTTTGGTACCAACATCCTCTAATAACAAATGATAGATATTTGTGTGGCAGATGCTCTGGGATCAAGAGTGGATGCCTTGTAATCTTGTTTCCACTATTTGCTAGTTAGGCTGCTAGTTAGTTGACTAATATGTCTGAGGTCTATTTTTCTATAGGCAAAAGGGAAAAATGATAATGCCTACCTCATATAGTTGTAGTGTGTAATAAATAGGGATACTGCACAGAAAATGCTTACATGATGCTTGAGGAACTTCAATACCCCATAAGTCCTCTATCAGATCAACAGGACAAGATAAACAAGAGACATCTGAAACTGAATGACAAGACAATACACCAAATGACCTCAGCAGACTCACCGAATATTCACACATTCAAAACACCAGAGAATAACACATTCTACTCAGTCACCCTCATGAGAAACTTCTCCAAAAATAGACCAATACTGGGAACACAGGGAAAACTCAACAAATATAAAAAGGTGTTGAAATAAAGCTCATGACATTCTATCAGACCACAGGCAATAAATTACTCAATCAACACCAGAATTAAACCTAAAGCCTACAAAACATGGAGACTAAACAACAGCTCTCCTGAATAATACGTGGTCAGGAAAATAAAAAAAAAGAATAAAACTTCCTGGAACTGAATGACAATGATGAAAAACAGACAAGCAAAATCTATTGGACCACTCTTAAAAACAATCCTAAGAGGGAAACTTATAGCATCTAAAGTGCCACATATCAAAAACAGAAAGAGCACAAGGTGAACGATCTAACACTGCAGCTAAAATACTTGAGAGAAACAACAACAATGAACCCTAAACGGAGCAACAAGAAGAAAATAAACAA
>VZQC01002854.1:136085-259522 GCA_009823505.1 Rhizomys pruinosus
AAAAAAAAAAAAAAAAAAAAAACATGATGCTTGAGCTATAATAAGCATTCAGTAAGTATTAGCCTCTATTGTCATTATAATTATAATTGGTAATGTGTTTATCTTTGTTTACATCAGTTTGTCAACTCCTAAAGAACTAAAGGCCCCTTTTGTAACAGGTATTTGTGGACTTCTCAAATATTATGCAATAACAATAAATGATTTATTAAATATACACATAAAATATAAAAGAATATTCGTTAATTTTAATATAAACAAATTGATCCAGAAGTCTAATTTATGGCTGCTATATCACATGTCCCAATTTCTACTCTCGTGCTCATTGAGTTAATAGAAGGACTTGCAGAAGTGAACACACATTGTATTCATGACTGAAATTTATAGTGACATAACCAGAACAGCCAGTGAAATCAAAGGGGAAACGTTACAGATGGAGTCTGGATGAATCATACAACCTTCTTTAAACTTTGCCCTATCATTAAGATTTGCACCGGGTAGAGCAATGAAAATGTGAGACATCTGCAATGTTTCTGCTTAGGAAAGCCCATCAGATACTAAATATACATGTTTTCTGTTGGAGGTGATTCACATAAATTCCAAAATGGAAGTTTTCAGAACCAAAAAATCGTTCTGCATAAAAACCATGTTAGTTGCACATTTTACAGACAATGTGGTAAATACAAGAAGGTCTGTGTTTGGGAGGATAAAGCTAAGAACATTTTTTTGTTGTTGTATGGCAGCTTTCGTCTTTTCTGGAATGTATCAGGCTAGCTTATCTGCTATGAGAGAGGGAACAGGTCATAGATCTTAGGTTTTAAGAGAGGAGAGAAAGTCAGAAACAGCTGTTTTGGGAATGAAAGAATGAAATCACCAGAGATCACAAACTTGCAGGAAGATGTTCAGTACCCAGGGGAGATTGGTGACTGTGAATTTACATATAAGTTCATACCAGGTGGATAATGTTGTGCAACTTTTCCCAGCAGCGACCATCTGCTCCCATGTTTGATATGGCAATGCAGGGTCACTTAGCCTAGGAAGCTCTAGTACTATGATGCTTTCCTCTGGGCTGTGTTATCCATTGTTGGTAGACTCATGGCAGGTCTGAATGCCCCTGACTGAGTAGGCTAGGGTTGATCATTGCTTAGAATGATTTTACTTTCATTATAGTTTGATATAAAGATAGGTTTCAGCATGTCTTTCAGTCACGATTGAGTCATACTTACTAAGAGAGTGGTAATCCATATCTTATGGTCAATTCTTCTCTAGAGCAGACATTGGCAAATTACCATGTTTTTCCTGGTTTTGTAAATAAAATCTTAGTAAAACAAACCCAATATATGTTCATTCACCTATTGTTTGTGGCTGCTTTTTGTTCCTCTCTTTTTACCTTTTGAGGTGCCAGAAATGGAACTTTTTGCATGCTAGGTAAGTGCTGTACAACTGAGCTACATCTACAGCTCCTTTTATGGCTCTTGCTCGCCTGATACAATCTTCCTGGGTCTCTACATTGTAAATCATGGGATTGCAGGTATGCATCACTGCACCATACAATGGCAGAGCTGAATTGTTGCAATAAAAATTATATGGCTAACAAATTTGAAGCTATTTACTATTTGGCCTTTTACAGAAAAATATTGGCAAATTCCCAGTCTGCAGACAGGTATCTGAATTCTGAGGTCACATTTACACTGCAGAAAACTTGCTGGTATTCCTTCAGTTAGGTAGCATGATGGCTACATATTTCTGATTGTTATCTATCCCCTCAGTTATAATTTAATGTACTTTTTATCCCTTAAGTAAATTATACAACAGCATGCATCTATCTGTCTGTCTATAGATTATCCTCCAAGTGTGTGTTTGTGTGTATGTATGTGTGTGTGTGTGTGTGTGTGTGTGTGTGTGTGTGTGTAGTTATATTTTAGTATCATTGAGGGATTATGTCCAGGCCCCTTATATGTATTGAAATCTACAGATTTTTAAAACCCTTATGTAAAATAGCATAGCATTTGTATAAACATATGCATGCCATTCTTTATACTTTAAATCATCTCTAGATTGTTTATCAATGTAGTATAAGCTCTGATGAAGTAGTACTTCCATTGTATTTTTTACTGAACAATGACAAGAAAAGGTATGTACAAATTCAATATAGATGCAATTTTAATGAAAATTTCTCATCTACTGTTGACTGAGTCCACTGCTATAGAATCCATGTATACAGAGGACTATGTATATGCATAGACACTCCAAGTGAGAAAGCAAGGGAAACTCATTTCAGTATTCTTTCTAAACGTCTGAAAAAATAACCAGGAAGTATTTGAGTGTTATTAATGAACATGCACAATAATGGGTTCAACACTGAACTTGGGAATGAGGGAAGGGAGTATGAGAAGGGACAGTTAACACAATTAACACTTTGAACATAGTAGGTTAGATTGTGTCAGATTCAAATATCAGCTTTCCTGATTTTGATGTTTTTTCCTCATGCTATTTCCTAATGATCATTTTTTTTCTAAAGAAATAAACACACAAACGTTTGGGGAAAAGTGACTGGGATGCCTGCAACATATCATTGGAAAGCGTTATTTGTCAACTGGTGTTGTAATTATACATATCTTGTTTAGGCAACCATATTGTGGAGAACTCATGGGTGGAACTTCCCTGTCTAGAAGACAAAATCTTTCACCAGGCATCCTGGTCCTCTGGCTCTTATAATTTTTCCACTATCTTATCTGCAGTGTTCTCTGAGCCTTAGGTGTAGGAGTTACATTATAGATATACCACTGGGGTTGGACACCCCAAAGTCACTTATTCTCTGTATTTTGAACAGTTGTGAATCTCTGAAATAGTCTCCATCTGTTGCAAAAAGAATCTTTGATAAGGGATGAGAACTACACTTATCCATGAGTATAAGGATAAGTATTTGGGGTACAATTACAAATTATATTTATTTAGGAAAATGGGAACAGTAGGTTCTCCTCTAGGGTTCATGACCTCTCCAACCACAGGTAGTTGCGTAGGTTTATAGTACTAGGCATGAATTACTTCCTGCCGAGTCAGCCTTGAGTTCAATTTTACAGCCGTTGGTTACAGTCAAGATAAAAACACCACTAATGCACCACTAGGTATATCTTGCTGGGCCAGTCCTTCTTGTGCTTCCTAGGCTTTATAGCTGGATAAGACTATTGACTGCCCCCCTCCCTGACATCTTGCATAGCACTATCCAATACTATCAGAACTAGTCCTCAGGGAGGAGGCTTCCAGGTCAGTTCTTGGTCAATTCCTCTGAATCCTATGTCCATAGTCTGTAGTGTCTTCAGCAATAATGTTTTACCTTCAAGTTCTGGAAAGCAACCAAGGGCAGTGGCAAGAGCCTGTATTGTTTGGACCTCTCTGAGCATCAAGTCAAATGGATTAATCCTCTTCCTGGCACTTGGATTTTTATTAGATGGTCTCAGGCTTTTGGGTGAAGCATATCACCCCATGTGATATAACACCATTATTTGATGATGTAACACCATTTTTAGTAAGCTTAGAAAATTATGCTTTCCCCTTCACAGCATGTTCTTTCTCATTTGTATATCCTAGCTCCAAAATCTTAGACAAGTGTAATTATCCTGATGTAAGTAACCATAGGAGCAAGGAAAATGGAAAGGATAAATGGGAAGACACGAGAAGAAGAAACTCAAGAGAGGGGGACAGTAGGAGACAGGTGTTATCAAGGGGGAAATGAAGGCACTTGGACTGGGGAGGGAATAGAGGGGGCTATACAGAGGGAGAGGGAGGAAAGAGAGAGAAATAATGCTGAAGTGGTGTGAGAAGATGAAGGGAAATGTATTATTTCATAAACTTACTGAAAAATACATGAGGACGTGTGTAGCTGAACACCATATAACCAAAATCACAGTGCCAGGCAAGGGAAATCTCCTTTGAGTTTTTTGTCAAAGTAATCCAAGGGACTCCCAAAATAATACAGGCTATTACCACAGCCCCAGATTGCATTCAAGAATGTGAAAGTAAAACCATATTGCTGAAATCACAACATACATTGGATACAGGACTTAGGCCAGTTGAGCTAGAACTAACCTGGAAGCCTCCCTGACAACTAGGACTCATAGCATCGGAAGATCCTCTGCAAGCTGCCAAGGAAGAAAAACAATCAATGATCCTGTCCAGTTGTAAAGTCTATGAACCACAACAATGACCAGCCAAGCAAATAATCTCTATTGGTGCAATAGAGGCACTTCTATCTTTGGAGAAATCACAGCTGTCTAATTGGAATTAAGGTCTGTTCAATTCTAGTAAATTCATGCAAGTTACTATAAACATACCCAAGTACATATGGTTGGACAGGTCATAGACTCTAAAGAAGAACGTATCTCTGTCACTTCCTTAGGAGACCAACATAATTTCTTGTTATATTCTAAGTATACATCCTTATATTTACAGACAAGTGCACTTCTTACCACTCATCAAAGAAGCTTCTTTTTGCAAAAGATGGGTACTATTACACAGTTCTAAAACTGGCCAAATGCAAAGAATAAGTGAATATGAGGTGAGCAACAATAACTTGATCTAGTAGGATATATATGTGTGTGTGTATATGTGTGTGTATAAAACAATAATTAAATAAGAGATCATGAATTTGAGAGGAAGTGGGGAGAGGAATTGGAAGGAGAGGGAGAGGGATAGAAATGACCTACATATAATATTCATGTATGGAATTCTAAAAAAGATAAACCTTAAATTTGAAAGAAAATAATAATCGGGAGACCCTGTCTTGAAAAGACAAAATAAATAAAATAAAATAAAATAAAATAAAATAAAATAAAATAAAATAAAAGGCCGGGTGTGGTAGCACGCACCTTTAATCCTAGCACTCCGGAGGCAGAGGCAGGCAGATCTTTGTGAGTTCAAGGACAGCCTGCTCTACAGAGTGAGTTCCAGGACAGCTGGGGCTACAGAGAAACCCTGTCTTGAAAAGACCAAAGAAAAAAAAGAAAGAAAATAATAATGTGTATAAATAATGGGTATTTTCACATGATCGTTATACAACGAGATAGGACATGCAGACATGTGCAGATAGATATTTATGTGAAACCATTTGCTGGGCTTCATGCAAATCTGTCACTTGGAGTGTTGTGGCTCTGAGGCCTGCTGAGGAAAAGTCCAGTCATTTGGGACTGCACAAAACCCTGTGTTAGGGAAAAGGTTTTCTTCCAAGAGGAAGGAGCATACTTAAGGTGTAAGAGTTCCAACTAGCTTTTTCCCACAATGATCAATCACTCTTACCATATTTTTTTTTGCCTGAATCATAGTAAATGAGTGAATTTTATATCCTCAAAACTTTGTTGAGCATTTCTACCCTTATATTTAATGACAGATGTCTTTATCTTCAGAAAAAAACTATTTGTGTTGGGTGTGGTATCAGATATCTATAATCATAGCACGTGGGAAATTGTGGCAGAAGGACCATGAGTTTGAGGTTAGCCTGGGGAACATAGTGAGACTCTGTCTCAAAACCAATGTATAGAGTGGTATGTGGCAGCACATGCCTATATTCCCAGCACTTGGGAGGTGGAGGCATGAGTGCCAGGATGTCACAGTCATTCTCAACTGCATAATGTGCTCTAGTCCAACCTGACATACATGAGACCTTGTCTCAAACAAAACGAAACAAAACAAATTATGGTAATATGTGCATGTGTAGTACAAACAGAAAATGAAGGAAAATATATAATTTCACATCCTGTTAAAAGATGTAGTAGGAATTCTGTATTTCCTCAATTTTTGTAAAAGTTTGAACTTATATAACAGAAAACTTTTCTCACTTTAAACCCTGTATTGTGTCAACTTCTGGTCTCATTATTGGGAAGTGATTTAGTTAAAATTGCTTTTAAAAGCTTCAGTTTCATAATCATTCCTTCAAAATCATATAAACTTTTTACTTAGCTGACTTTCCAGGCTTAATTGTACTTGTGAATCCATTTCATCAATCAATACCTGGCAAGTTCAAGTACACTCATCAGTCTATTAACTTTTCATCCACTTTAGTTTTAAGTAAACAAATTCCAGTACAAGTTCTCTTTGTATAAGTAAGCTCTTTATAACTTCCTTTAAATCTCCCCTGAAGTAGGCTCAATTTGTAATGTTCTCTTCATTTTTATTGAGCAAACCTTTGCTGCTAAATTATTAACTTTTAATAGTAAACTATTATAGTGATAGGTTACATTTGTGGTAATTATTATTATGTTCAGTTTTAATCTCTTGAAAATAACTATAAAATGACTCATACATTAATATTATATTCTTTCTACTTGAGGTAAAATTCACCTATAACCATTTTTTAAAAAATTTTGTTACTTTTATTATTCTTTTAAGTGTATGAATGTATTGCCTACATATGTCTAAGTGTACCTATGTCATACAATGCCTGTGGAACTCAGAAGAGAGTGTTGGATCCCCTTGAACTGACGTTATGGACAGCTTTTAGCCCCCATGTGAGTGCTAGGAACTGAATCTGTATCTTGTGCAAATATTCTTAACCATTCAGCCATCTATGCAGCAAGGTATTTAGTGCATTCAGAATTTTGTACAACCAGAACTTCTATCAAATTTCAAAACTTTTTCATTGCTTTTAAAAGGAAATGCTGTTATTAGCCTAGTAGTTGTCTGCATGTTCCCTTTCCCTGGGAACTATTATCTTTTGCTTTGTTTTGTTTTGTTTGTTTATTTTTGTTTTTGTTTTGTTTTATTTTATTTTTGTCTGACTTCTTTTAGTTTTTGAGACAGAGTCTCACTGTGTTCCCTAGTTTGGCCTTGAGCTCATGGCAATTCTGCTGCTTCGGCCAACCAAGTGCTGGGATTAAGAGCATGAGCTATGAAGCCTGGCTTACTGCTTGCTACCAAGCTAAGAAAATGGAAAGGAACCATGGGGATAAAGGAGAAAAAAGGAGCTTGAGAGAGGGGATAGCAAGAAACAGGTATTATTCTTAATATTCTAGATCTTGAGTTTGCTCTGTGGATGGAAACATGCAATAGTTGATCCTTTATACCAAGTATCTTTCATTTAGAATGCATATGAGTTTCATCTATGCTATAGCATGCTCAATATTTCATGCTTTTTATGACTAATTTTAAATTGTAGGGTATACTATAAAAACTCTACAATGCAAATGGCTAAACTTCATGATTATGTAGTGTTAAAATGTTGCAGACTAGAGGAGAAGTAGCTTGGGCTATTTTAGTCCTTTGAAAGATCTTCATCATGGGGCTGGAGAGATGGCCTATCGGTTAAGAGCACAGACTACTCTTGCAGAGGACCCGGGTTCGATCCCCAGCACCCACATGGCGGCCGAAAACTGTCTGAAACTCCAATTCCAGGAGAACTCCAGTTCCAGGGGAATCCAACACCCTCTTCTGACCTCCGCGGCATTACGCAATACAGGTGCACAGACCTGCATGCAGACAGTACATTCATACACATAATAAATAAATAATTTTATTTTATTTTATTTTTGATTTTTTTATTAAATAATTTTTTTATTGATGCTTTGTGTATTTCATACATCATTTTCCAATTCAGTTCAGGCGTATATCCCCTTCCTTCACCCCACCCCACCCCCTACCCATCCCAGATCACTTTGCATTCTGCATTAACTTTTCTGCATCTTTCTGTTTTTTTGTTTGTTTCATTTTTTTTAACAATTTACGTGATTAGTTTGTGAATACAAGCATGCTTCATGTAAACCAATTTGCGAGCAGTTTTGCCAAAACCCACACAGCCAGCTCATGGTTCCCACAATCCAGCAGGGGGGCGCTTGTATGTTCAATCACGTTGATTAAATGAGTGTCCAGTCCTATTATTGCTGTAGTTTCACTTTTCACCTCAATCGCAGCCCTTACATCTTACCGCGCCTCCCTCTTCGCCAGATTGTTCCCTAGGCTTAGAAAAGGGCAACAGGCGGACGAGAAGCAAAACACTCTACTAAAGAAAAATCTTTCTCTGGAGCTGATGTCTTGGTCTCTCGTCAATTCTGGCTGTTCTGTTTTCTTCATGGGCTGCCAGCTTGTCCCGGCTTAACCTTTCGATCCTACTAATGAAGCACATGTTAGATATATAGGTATTTAAACCAGTACTAATTATATCCTTTCGGTTCTACCAATGAAGCACTCGCAATTGGCTATATAGGTATTTAAACCTTTTTCTTCTATTACTAATTATTATGGTAGGTTACTTGGTAACAGATGTTTGGATGGTTATGTTAATCCATGTATTTAAATTTTCTTTTGTTAAGTATGACAGGGTCGTTGTGGGGTTTATAACATCTCCTAACCATTAGAGGATGTAAGCTTGTGATCAGCCATGGGTGTTATTCCTACAAGGAGAGAGCCAATACCCGAAGTAGATTGGAGCCAACTGTTATTTTTTTTCGAGGTATTCTTTTGTAAAAATCGATACAAACTGCCTTCTTTAATTGCTAATGGACATAGACATAGAAAACTGTGAAAAGGATTATACACTCTTCAGAACCAAATATAATTCTGAAGTCCCTTAAAGCACGCACTTAAGCAAAATAATTAATACAGGAGCTCTGACATCAAACAATCGATTATTCTACAAGGAGATGTTGGCAGGGGGATCCAAGCCCCCACAAAAGGTGGTAAAGCTCCCTTGCTCCAAACAGTGGATATCTGCAGGAAGAGAGGTGATAAGGTCCTGCTGTTGAAGACCTGATATAAACATGGGAAAGATGTATGGAGACCGCACTTGCAAGCATACGGATGGGCTCTGGAATGCCAGAGAGTGTTACCAAAGGCCACTAAACCAATAAAGCAAATATAGGTCTCCTTGAGTCAAGCAAGACCCCTCCATCAGCACCAGCTACACCTCATCTGCCTGGAAATACTGTGCAGCAGTGGAAGCCATATGTCTGTATATCCCAAATCTAATAAATAAACAATTTTAAAAAAGAAAGATATTCATCGCTCATTCCTATTTCTATCCTACTATCTTTGTGACTCTAAAAACCTTTAAAATCTATTCTTAGCAGACAACTAGCTTCCACCTACCAAAAAGCTAAGAGTGTCACAAAATTATATCTCAGGACCGTAACAGAGATTTCCCCACTTTTGCACCACATATTTAAAATGTTTTTTTTTTTTTTTTGATTTGTGACTTTCTCTGTTCTGTTGTAAAAACTTCATGAAACTTTTACCACATTGTAACTGATATTTGGAGTCACCTAAATCCATGTTCTTGAGCGGTCATCACTAACATTTGGCTCCAGAATAAATTATCTCTTATTTCCTATGAGACGGGAGCTTTGTTTCTGCATTAACATACCCATGATGAACAATTGGGCTATTTCATCCTTTCAGTGCTCTTATTACTAGTGTTTCTGTGAACATGTATGAGCTTATATACCTTTGCATCACAGTTTTCACTTTTTTTTCAAAGAGTAATTTATTTGTCTATGTTTGTATGGCATTTGTGTGTGGTGTATATGCGCATTTGAGTGTGCACAGTCATATGTGCACATGGAGGCCAGAGGATTTTATCTGATATGCTGCTCTGTCACTCTCTGCCTTGATCCCATAAGATGGTCTCTCACTGTACTTAGAGCTAGGCTGTCAGCCAGTGAGCCCCTCCTATGTCCTCTGCCAACGACACTGGGGTTACAGGCGCATGTTTCTATACCTGGCTTTTAATGTAGGGATTTGAAATCAGGACCTCATGTCTCACAGAAAACACTATTACCTGTTTTACCATCTCCCCAAGTCTGCAGTTTACACTTATTAAGTATATAGCAAGGAATTGCTTTCCAGGATCATATATTAACTCTAAATTTTACTTTTTAAGTGTTGCTAATTTATTTTCATAGTAGCTGAATAATTTTATATGTTCACCAGGAATATCCTAGTGTCTCATTTTACCCACATCCTTAACAGCTCCCAATTTTCTGGATTTTTGCTGATAGCTATCTTTGCATGTGTGAAATATTGTCATTTAAATTTCTCTAGCAATTAATGATGTATGAGCATCATTTTATATGTTAGTTAGTCATTGATGTATTTTCCTTCCATTCTCCATTTTTTTACATTTCCCATTGTGATTTTAAGAGATAGGGGTACTTAGGAAGGACAACAGTTATAAGCAAAATCATATTGGTAGAAAGTTCTGAAACCTTAGTTTAGTAGCTTTAGACTACTGAGAAAAATATAGCTGGTTGTTAATTTAATGAAAACTGCTCTAAACTTCAGCAAATGTCTCATAAATTAGTTTGAACTGAATTCATTATAGCCTGACACTCAAAAATACGATAACTATTTTAACTATTTGCAAGGGATTTGGAAGGGCTAATATATGAAGTGATTTTTTTGCAAGTCAGTTCTTTAAATTGTATGACTCTGAAGCTGCAGGTGCAAGGAGTTATTTAGTGGAGTGATTCTTGGCAGAGCCTTTAGCATACAAATTTTAACTCTATCTTTGTTATTCTTCATAATGTTATTTCTGAATTTGAGGATTATGCCAAGTAGCTGCAGGACCTCATTATGCCTTTCATGGGTGTTAGGTACTTTTCATGTTCCATTACAAATATTCTGCTATAAAAATACTCAAATCTCTTCCAGAAATATTTAAAAATTTAATTTATTACATCATTAATTTAGAGATGAATATTATATAGGCTGCAGTATATTCATATTTTATTGGGATTTTAAAGGAAATTAACACATTATGTGAATGAAGCTTATAAAAGTACCAGGTGCCCTACTGTGTGCAATAGATATCCCTCTTAAATGGATTTATATTAACTCATTATACTGTGTAATCACTTGAGACTTTTATATCATAGGTAAATACTTGACAGTTATGATACTTAGTTTCTGAGAATAAGGTGTTCCCTTGCAATAATTTTGAAAGATCTACATAAGACAGATCTAAATAAACATCACTTTCCCTTGGTTTCTTCTAGTCAAGGCGTTTTATACGTCTACACCTATATCATTTAATTTTCATTTTTCTTTACATAGCCTGATCATACCATTTGAACTTTTTAAATATATTTTTAAAATTTTATTTATTTTTATATGTATGAATGTACTGTCTGCACGTAGGTTTGTGCACCCATGTCATGCAATGTGGCGGAGGTCAGAAGAGGGTGTCAGATTCCCCTGGACCTGGAGTTAAAGACGGTTCTCAGTCACCATGTGGGTGCTGGGGATTGAACCTGGGTCCTCTGCAAGAGTGGTCGGTGCTCTTAACCACTAGGCCATCTCTCCAGCCCTTGTTTGAACTCTTATCTGCTGGAAAGCACTTCTTAGTCTAGGCTTTTAGCTTGGCTTAGCAGGGTTTTTTGTAAATGGATATAAAAGGTTAAGTTTCGGGTCCATTTGATTCCTACTAGTAATTCCGGGAATACATGCCAACCTGGTTAGGCTAAAAGAATAAAACTTCACTATCCTTCCATTTCATACTATAAAGGACCTGGCCTAGTAAGCAGTGTCATAAATAAGAGTTCTAGACAGTGTCAACAAGCAGAGCAGACCAGCTTTGCTGTACAAGTCAGTTGCTAACTGTTCTTTTTCATCTGTATTGGATGTCTTTTACAGTCTCTCCGTGTTTCTTCATGTTCCATGTTTTATTAAATTACTTGAACTTTTTGTTTGTATATTAGTTTTTGTTGTTACCTTGACACAAACTGGAGTCATCTGGGAAGAAGGAACCTCAGTTTAGAAACTTCCTAAGTTAGCATTTCCTGTGGGCATATCTGTGTGGGGATTGCCTTGTTTATTAATTGATGAAGGAGGGCCTGCCCTGCTGTGGGTGGCACCATCTCTAGGCAAGTGGTCCTGGCCTGTATAAGAAAGCTAGCTAAGCATCACCCAGAAAGCAAAAGCTAGCTAAGCATGAGCCAGGGGGAGCAAGCAGGTAAGTTGCATTCCTCTATTGTGTTTTGCTTCAGTTCCTGCTTGAGTTCCTGTCCTCCTTGAATTTCTGCCCTGATTTCCCTAAGTTATGGACTGTGACCGGAAAGTGTAAGCCAAACAAATCCTTTCCTCTCCAAGTTGCTTTTGGTCAGAGTTATCATATAATGGGTTTCATTATGACATTTTTTACATGTATATCATTTTACTTTATAGTCACTCTCATTATTGTCTTGTTTCCTCTTTTTTCCTTCTACTTTTCCTCCTCTCTGTTCAAATAGAGCTCCTTTAGCTGATAGTCTGCATGTGAGAGAAAAGAAGTACTTTTCATCTTTCCCCCCCACTATCCTCTCATTTCCCCAGTCCTTTCCTTTAGTCCCCTTTCTCTCTTCAAAAGCAAAGCATCCCTCTTCTGCTTTTATGTTGTGGTGGCAGTGGCAGTGGCAGTGGTGGTGGTGGTGGTGGTGCTGGTGGTGGTGTGTGTGTACATTATACAAATAAGAGAAAGCATATATTTGTCTTAGTATGGCTTATTTTACTTAACATAATGATTTGAAGTTCCATCCATTTCCCTGCTAGTGATATCGTTTCAGTCTTCTTGTTCTGTGTTGACTTCTTTAATTTTATTGCCTGTCTTTATCTTCTGTTATTGGCATTTGAATTCATAACCTCCCTTTCTCCTTTTTCATTAAGTGTCTTCTGGCAATCTTCTTTAAAAATCTCCATCTTTAGTCAAGCTACAAACATAACCCTAAGGCTTTCTTTTTCCTCTGCCAAGAATGAAGAGAATAGGTCTTTCTGTTTCCTAGTAACGGATGTTGCTCAAGTCCGAAGCACACTTAGACAGCAAATGGAAATAGACAATGAAAATCTGGTACATATAAAGCATGGAATAAAGTCAGCTCTAAAGGAAAATGAAGTTGCTAAATTTTAAGGAGAATGTCTATTGAGCAAAGTCACCCAGTCTAGCAAGGGAAACAACAACAAACACACCTTCTTTCTCATACTCAGATCCTAGCCTAAAATGCACACACACACACACACACACACACACACACATGTGTAATTAAATACATGTGTGGGTACGCTATAACATTTAGGAGGAAGAACAAGAAAGGGTAATATTAGATGATGAGGAAGGATGGAATGCAAGTAAAGGACACAAGAGTCATAAAAGAGGATATAATCTTGTTTTTTTTCTGCTTTTGTCATTTTTTTCTTTTTACTGGTGGATATTGCTGTTTTTATAAAGGACTGAAAATTAAATAGTTGCAGGCCTATTTTGGCTCAAAGGTAGTAATTCCCCATCCCTGAACTTCAGTAGGAAATATTAAAGCATGTATAAATCTCACAAACGTAATTTAACTACATAAATAAATTTCCAGAAGGATTCATACATTTTATTACTATTTGGACAGAGTTTAAAGCCTTGAAACACAAATAATTGTGCGCATGTGTGTGTGTGTGTGTGTGTGTGTGTCTGTGTGTGTGTCTGTGTCTGTGTGTGCATCATGGGAATGATAAACATTGAATTCCAATAACTGTTGATAGTGGTTGACTTTGAGTAGGAAAGGATTGGTGCCTGGACTGGATCAACTTATTTACAGTGTTTAACTTCTCTATAGAATGATCTGTGGGAATGTAAAGGCATGATTAGCATATGAGTGTTTACTCCATTTTTCTGTTTCTAGCGTTGTTTAAAATATTTTATAAATTGATAAATCACCAATCAGAACTCAGTCAAAATGTGCCTGCAATCTGAATCTGACCCAGATGCCATCACTTTACTATCTTGTTCTTTATGCAAGCATTCTGTATGTTAGATGATGAAGGGTCTTTAGGTCAACAGGTTGGAAAGTGTTCCACATGTATCTGGAGTCTATTAATTCAATAGTAGGTCATGATGATTGATCCGGATTTTCACCAGGATGTTAGCTAATTTTCATCAACCTTTACATATTTTTTCTTTATGAAATGTTTGCATAAATTCTCGACAATATATACACTTTACAATTATTTTTATTACCTTGTTTCTATTAACATTTTACTCCCTTGTGGTTTCCTGGACTTGTACACAGACTCATCTTGTTCTGATTATTTCATAATCCAGTTGACCATTTCTTCTCATCATGGCAATCTTTTTTCAGATTTGCTGCTGGCTATCCCAGCACTCTCTTAAAAATCTTGGAAAGTATCACGGCTTTCTAGTAAATATTATGATGTTCCACAATCATTGTCTTTCTTGAGCCAAGATCAAGACTGTCAAGAATTTCTGTTGATCTTGAACCCACTTAGTTATGAGTTATGCAATGATTCATATATTCAGCCTCATGACAGTACAGATTTTATTTTATTTACTATATATTCTTAGCTCCTTGGAACAGAAAAACTACTTAATCTGTACTGAGTGAATATATCAATAATGACGTTATTCCTTTCAGAGGACATAGTTTTATTATGATTTCTAGGGGGATGTCTTAAAGCTTTTTTAGGTACCACAGTGGTAGAGAGAAATTTTCAGAATTCACAGTTTGTGATAAAGTAGCTTGTAGCTTGGAGTTTCATCCTGGGTTCCTTCTTCCTTTAATTATAATTTGATTTCTAATTTCCTAGTATTTCCATTTACTTCTTCAAAAATCGTAACAGTTAAATAACATCTCGTACTTCTTTCTCATAACTGGAACATATTTGTGCAGCTGTGCAAACTTGCTTCATATTTAATATTATATCTGTGCTGTTCTCATTTCAGTGTTAATTTTTAGTACATCACTCTCATCATCACTGCTTGTTATGGTACAACAAGCCTAGTTCATTGACTCTTCCAAAGGTTAAAAAATGGAAGATAGAAACTTGGGGCCACAATGAAATTTTCTAAAGTAAATAAATACTAAATGATTTTGTCATGTTACCATTTCCCATGTTGTCAAATTTTAGATCTGGAGTTATTGATTACCTTCCATTGGCTGAATATAATGTCAGTTCTTGCTGACTTTCCCCTTTCAGATATTCTCAGTATGACCCTGGCAATGCTTCATCTCCTGACCTTTCTAGTAGTCACCGTCTTTTCCCTTAGCCATATTATCTCATTTGTAGAAGGGCCTTTGTTACCAAAGAGATTTCTAAAGACAAAGGCATTCAATTTCATTTGTTATTATTTGGTGTGTTTTCTGTGTTACCTCCACTCGAACATGTTCAGCTATCCACCTTTATCACTAAACATGGATTAAATTTTTGCTCTAGAGCATCTCTGCAGCTACGTCTGATTCCACCACTGAAGTTACTATAAATATTTGTCAAATTTCAGGGGTCAAGTAATCTCTGATTGGAAAACACTTAGAGGCTAGAGAGATGGATTTGTGTTTAGGACTGCAGAGGACTTAAGTTCATTTCCCAGCACCCAGGTTGTGCTGCTCACAACTCTCTGTAACTCCAGCTTCAGGGATTTGAAATGCTCTGCGGGCGGTTGCACATATTCACACACATTTATACACATAACTTAAAAATAATATAAGCCTTTTTTACTCCTTTTGAGAGAGGGTCTCCCAGTAGCCCCAGCTGGTCCAGAACTCACTATGTAGACCAGGCTGGCCTTGAACTCACAGAGATCCACCTGCCTCTGCCTCCTGAGTGATGGGATTGAAGGCATAGGCCACCATGCCCAGATATGTAAATCTTTTTTAAAGCAATACTTGGAGAGTTGGCAGTCATGAGAAATATCTATATTCTCATCTTCAGGAAGCTAAGGAAGGAGGATTACCATATGTTTCAAGTTGCAGGTTTAAAGCCAATCTAGGCTATAGAGTGAGACTGTGTCTGAGAAAGCCAAAAATTAAAACCTTCAAAACACTTGGAATATTTTCCAATTGGAAAATATTCTGATGATTTATGAAACCTTTTTAAAAAGCTTAAGTCATTTATATCTTTTAACAAAGACCTCGTGCAAGTAAACAAAAACATCATATTTCATTAATTCTTGGTCTCACTACACTTTAACATTTCATAAATTAAGATTCATATAATAATTGATGGTGTACAGTAATACAATTGACATATAGATATAGGTGACATAAGACAGGGAAATGTTCATTTGGCTATTTACTATGTGCCAAACATGGTGTTCAGTCCTAAGGACAGATAGGTGAGAAGAACTGGGAATAACCTTTGCTTTCCTGACTGTATGCTCTTTTAGTAACTTATCCATTATAAATGATCCAAATACAGCTATATTATTTTGTTCTTCCTAGGGTGTTTACATTCCTCTTTCCAGCTTCAGTTATTCTAGGTGAACTTTTATAATCCTCTTTCCCATAACTCTCTATGAGGTTGCAGTAGTTGGTGCTGACTGCTTGAAGCTAGTTTCTCTCCTTCATGCCATCATCATTTAACTCTCCATGCTTCCTAGTGTGTAGATCTAGTTCATTGTCTGCATTTTTGTGAAATTAAAAAATCCCTATTAGCAATTTGCTATGGGGCCAGATGTATATGGTTTAGTTTTTATTCTTTCTTACAGATCACTGGGGAGGTCTCACTCAGCACTAACTCTAGCATATGGGAAAATTATTTATTTCCTTGTAGTAAAGTTATCATTAAGAGGTTGACATCTAGATAGCAATTTGTTAGGGGGCCCATCTGTTTTCTAGGTGTTTTTTGCTTCAGTCTATAAGGAGATCCCTCAGGACAGTTAGTTAACTAGTTTGCTTGCTTTCTCTTTGTAGGGAATTGTATGTTGAGGTTTGTTTTGTTGTAAGTTTAAATTGATTTTTAAGTTATACATAAAAGCAGATATTCTTTGACTTACAATATAAGTTGAGACTAGCACAAGTCTAAATGCATATACTAACCCAACTTACTGAGCATTATGGTTTAACAATGCAGCACACTGTAGATTATGGTCAGTTTTCCTCATAATTTCTGTACTAGTTGCAAGCTGTCATTGCCCAGCCACATGAAAGGGTATCACAGTGCATGGCTAGCATGGGGAAAGTTCAGAATTTGAAGAATGACTTTTGAGGATGTACAGCTTTCATGTTGTCATAACATAACAAAATTGGAAAACAAAAGAAAAATGAAAGTATCACTATAAATTGGATAATAGCTGTACTTTATACCAAATTCAAAAATTATATGAGGACTTCTCCTTTACAACCTGTTCCCCTAGCCACCCACTTTTCATCCCAAGAACGACCAAATTTTCTCAAACTCTAGGTTTTTGCCTTTTACATTAATAACTTTTTATTATGGAAAACTATAAACATATATAGTGTGATAAGCCTCTTCAAACCCATAATTATCCTTCAACAATTCTCAATAAGTCACAGAACTAGTTTTGGCTACACACTCACTTCCATTCCATTTTATCCATTAGGTCAATTTGAAGCAATATCAAATGTTTTATTAGCATATATTAAGTTTACAAAATATTGAGTGTCATGGTGACATTTTCATACATATATGTAATGGACTTTGATTATATTCACTCGCTCTTATCCCCATCTTCTATTCCCTATCCTCTTCCCTAATTCTAATCCTTTTACTTTAAGGTGTTTGATCTTTTTCATATATTCTGCATATGAGAGAAAATATGTGATAATTCTGTTTCTGAGTCTGGATTATATTGCTTTTGCATAACAATGTCCAGGTTCATTGTTGCAAAATACTATTCTACTCTTCTTTATGGAATACTTCATTCCATTTTTGTTATCTGTTCATCTATTGATAGACATCTAGTTTGGTCCCATATCTTGGCTATTGTAAATAGTATACCAGTAAACATGGATGTGCATGAACCTCTATGGTATGCTAATTTAGAATCTTTCTGGTAGATCCCCAGGAATAGTATAGCTGGCTCATATGATAGTTATTTTTTAAATCATTTTAGGAACCTTCACACTGACTTTCAATAATGGCTGTACCAGTTTACATTCTTCCAATGGAGAATGAAAATTCCTTATGCTTTGCAGTATTTGTTGTCTTTTGTCAGTATTTGTTGTCTTTTGTTTACCTGGTTAGAGCCATTTTGACTATGTCGAGATGGAATTTAAAAGCAGTTTTAATTTGCATTGCCCTGATGGCTAGGAATGTTGAATAATTTTTCCACATTCGTTGACCATTTATGGTTCTTCCTTTGAGATGTTTCCATTCAATTCATTGGCCTATCTATTGATTTGCTTGGGGGGCAGGTAATTTTTAGAGTTCTTTATACTTTCTAGATATTATATCACTCTGGATGATAATGTCTTAGCCAAGATTTTCTCCCATGCTGTACAATGTCTCTTTACTTGATTATTTCCTTTATTGTTCAGAAGCTTTTAAATGTCATGTAGTGACATTAATCAGTTCTTGGGATTATCCCCTGTAGGAGTCTTTTTCAGAAAGCCCTTTCCTATGCCTTTATCTTGGAATGTTTTATGTTTTCCTGTAGCATATTCAGCATTTGGGGTTTTATACTATGGTTTTTGATCCATTTTGACTCAAATCTTGTACAGGGGATATGGGTCTAATTTCATTTTTGCATGTAGATGTGCAGTCTCCTAAGCATCATTGATTACATTATTTATACTTTATCAAAGACTATTGGCTATAGCTTTGTTTATATCCTTGTGGCTCCTCTGTCTTATTTTACGGGACTGTGTACCTGATTTTCTGTCAGTACCATGCTGTCTTTGTTGTAGTGGCTCTCTAGTATACTTTGAAATTTCCTTAGGATTGCTTTTTATCATTTGAAATGTTTTTTACTTCTATATGATATTTAAGATTGTTTTTTCTAATTTTGTAAATAATGTCACTGGGGGACTGGAGAGATGGTTCAGCGGTTAAGAGCACTGGCTTTTCTTGCAGAGGGTTCCGTTCCCAGCCCCCAGGTGGCGGCTGACAATCATCCCAAACTTCAATTCCAGGGGCTCTGATGCACACTTCTGACCTCTGTCGGCATTGCATGACATGGGTGTACTGATCAACATGCAGGCAACATACTCATGCATATAAAATAAAAAAAAAATATAATATTTTTAAAGGTAAAATTATAGCTTGGGATGGTGGTGCATGCCTTTAATCCTAGCACTCAGGAGGCAGAAGGTGGAAGCAAGAAGATGTCTGTGAGTTCAAAGCCAGCCTGGTCTACACAGTGAGTTCCAGGTCATTTGGGGCTACAGGGCAACCCTGTCTCAAAAAGGCCACACACACACACACACACACACACACACACACACATGTGCATGTGTGTGTGTGTGTGTGTGTGTGTGTAAATAATATCATTGGAATAATTTTGAGGTACAAGATTTTAGTGTGTGGGGCTGGAGAGATGGCCTAGTGGTTAAGAGCACCGACTGCTCTTACAGAGGACCGGGGTTCGATCCCCAGCACCCACATGGCAGCTGAGAACCGTCTGTAACTCCAATTCCAGGAGAACTCCAGTTCCAGGGGAATCTGACACCCTCTTCTGACCTCCACGGCATTGCTCAACATGGGTGCACAAACCTACATGCAGACAGTACATTCATACACATAAATAAATCAATAAAATATTTTAAAAAATTAAAAAAAAAGATTTTAGTGTGTGCTTTACATTAAATCATGGTCACAGTACAATTCTCAATTGGTCATTTATATTAAGGATTTTGAACTCCTCATCATAGAAATATATATGTATATACATACATATATATATTTTAGGGGCTCTTGACATAAGAATTACTTCCAATGTATAATATATCAGAAAATAAGGCTTTGAACACAGCCTAGAGAATGTCATGTATATATTATATATATATATGTATATACATATATATGTCTGTATATACATATATATTATATACAAATTATATACATATATGTCTATACATATATATGTCTATACATACATATATGTATGTATAGACATATATATGTATAGACATATATGTATATAATTTGTATATAATATATATGTATATACAGACATATATATGTATATACATATATATATATAATATATACATGACATTCTCTAGGCTGTGTTCAAAGCCTTATTTTCCGATATATTATACATTGGAAGTAATTCTTATGTCAAGAGTCCCTAAAAATTTGTGATTTCTTTGTATCACTTAATGGATATTATTTTATTTCCATGCATTTTCAATATAGCTTTCCCCCAATATCTGATTTTAAGCTTAATTTGATGAAAACAATCTTTTCCTTTCTCCTCTCACTGTGTCTATTTTTTTTTCTTTTCTGCTTCTGAGGAATGAACTCAGGGCCTCATAAATTATGGGCAAGCACTTTGTAACTGAGCCATATCCCCAATACCTCAATTTTGTATTTTCCACATTTTTTTTTAAATCGCTGTTTCTCTATTGTCTTAAAATGTTGGGGAGCTAGAGCGATGGCTCAGCAGTTAAGGGGCTGGCTGCTCTTACAGAGGGCCCAGGTTCAATTTCTGGCAATCAGCTAACGACCGTGTATAACTCTGGTTTCAGGGGATCTGACACCCTTTTTTGACCTTTCCAGGCATTGCATAACATGAGTGCGCTTACATACAGGCAGTCAATACACTCATGCACATAGAATAAAAAATAATAAAATATTTTTAAAAATTTGACAGATTTTACATATAGCATATTGTAACACACCTACATTACCATCTCTCATATCTCTCATCAGGTGACCTTCTTCTTCCATGCTAGTTTTGGTCACAGCTGCTGTGTGTTCTTGATTGTAACAGTCATGGCATATCAAGAAGACAGCATAAACTTTTTATCATATATAAAGGCTTATGTTTACATAATGTTTTCCTGGGCTTAGCGGTTTTTCCACTAATCCTACATTATTGTGGTATTATGATTTTGTTAGTATAGTATCATTAACTATTTTCCTGTCAATTAGTACAAATTACCCCAAATTATATTTTTTAAAAAAGTATTTCCATTATTTTGTTAGTTTATTTTCCCATGCAACTTTAAGATTATTTTATCATGTTCCAAAATATTAGCTTTTGGGCATTGTAAATGAAGTTGTATGAAATCTGGGGGTGGAGAGGCAGCTCAGTGGTTAAGAGCAGTGGCTGCTCTAGCAGAGGAACTGGGTTCAATTCTCAGGCACCCACATGGCAGCTAACAATCGTCCCTAACTCCAGTTCCAGGGGTTCCAACACCTCTTCTAATCTCCTTGGGTAGTGCACGACATGGGGGCATTTACATCCATGCAGGCAATATACTCATAGGCATAAAATAAAAATAATAAATAAAATTAAACAAATAAATTATATGAAATATATGTTAATTGGAATTAAGTTGACACCTTTGCAATGTTTAGCCATTCTTCATATTAGACTTCAATTTACATCAGACTTTTTATGGTTTGTACATGATTTGAAAATGTATGAATATTTATTCCTAGGCTTGCTTATGTAAATACCATACACAAATACATGGTGTCATTATTTTCCATATTATTGTTGTCCCTATTATAGCCTTGAATTGTTTGTTGCTAGAATGTAGGATGCTTATAAGTTTTATATAATCACTTTCTGACCAAAGATTTTTAATGCATTCATTTGTTTATTTATTTTGATTTTAAATTTTTATTGAACTTTTGTGATTTTGGTACATCATAGTTTGATGGTATTTAGATTCTCTCCCCAATCTACACCTTCCACTTCTGCTCCTGACCATTTAATGTACTTATACACACAATATATATATAGTATGTAGAATCCAATTTGTGTCCCCAAATGTCCTTTAGTGTGGGTCCATCTACTGGGCCCATCAGGAGTCCCAATCCTTGTAAGGCATTGTATCTCTCCCTTCCAGCACCCAGCAATTAGCAAACATTCTTTAGGTTGGGTTGGGATTTCTTACCTGTTTCCTCATGTCTAGAGTAGCATTTGCTCTGGTTTGAGTTCACATAGGTCTTCTGCATGCTGTCATCATTGCTATGCATTCATATGATTGAAAGACTGTCTGAAAGACTGTTTTCTTGTGGTCACCCATGCTCTCTGATTCTTACAATCTTTCCACCTCCATTCTCAATGATCCTTTAGCCTTGGGAGGTAGAGGTACAAAATAGGTGTCCTATTCAGGGATAAGTACTCTCTGGCCACTTGTTCTCTGCACATTGGTCAGTTATGGGTTTCTGTGTTAATCACCATCTGCTACATGAAAAATCTTTTCTAGTGAGAGTTGATGTATTTATCCTAAGTGTAGAGATTGCAATGAAACTATGCCACTTAGGTTAAGCTTCTCATAGTCACGTATTCCCTGTGTTTGATCTGTAATAATCTCCATCTGTTGCATAAAGAAACTACTTTGGGGCTGGAGAGATGGTCTAGTGGTTAAGAGCTCCAACCGCTCTTGCAGAGAACCCGGGTTTGATCCCCAGCATCCACATGGCAGCCGAGAGCCGTCTGAAACTCCAATTCCAGGAGAACTCCAGTTCCAGGGGAATCCGACACCCTCTTCTGACCTCCGCTCCACGGCATTGCACAACATGGGTGCACAGACTTGCATGCAGACAGTACATTCATACACATACAGAAATAAATAAAATTAATAAAAAAATTAAAAAAAAACTTCTTTGATGATTGGTGAAAGGTACACTTATATCTAAGGCGATTAGGAGCTAAGATCCACAAATGAGAAAGTATCTCACTTGTTTTTCTGTTACTTCACTTAGTATAACACTTTCTAGTGCCATCCATTTACCCAACAACTTTGATTTCATTTTTCTTTATCACTGAGTAGAAATCTATTGTGTGAATGTACCACATTTTTCCACTATCCATTCATCAGTTGGAAGACATTTGGATTCTTCTCATTGCTTTGCTATTGTGAAAGGAGCAGCAAAAAACATGGCTGTGAAAGTATCTCTGTAGTAGGACTATGCCCATTGGGTATATGCCAAGGAGTGCTATGACCAGATCATATGGTAAATCGATTTTGAGTTTTTTAAAGAGTTCTCTCTACCGATTTTCACATTGATTGCACCTGTTCTCAATCCTGCCAACAGTTGGATGAGTGTTCCCTTTTCCCTGCATCCAAGCCAGCATTTCTTGTCATTTGTTCTCTTAATCTTACCTATTCTGAATAGGAATAGATGAAATATTAAAGTAATTTTGATATGCATTTTCATTTTTACTAAGGATGTTTAAGACTTTTAAAGGTGTTTCTTTCTTAGTCATTGTTATTTCTTCTTGGGAGAGCTCTCTGTTCACTTCCATAGTCTATTAATTGGGTCATTTGTTTTCTTGCTTCTTTTGATATTTGAGGTTGCTGTATATTCTGGATATTAATCCTTTGTTGTATGAATAGCTGGGGAAGATTTTCTCCCACTCTGTAGGCTTCCTCTTCACTGGATTGGTTGTTTCTTTTGCTGTGCCTTTTAGTTTAATTAATTGAGGTTCCATTTGTTGATTGTTGATGTTAATTCCTGAGTGACTGAGATCTGGTTTAGAAATTCCTTTCCTGCACCTGTGTCTCGAACAGTACTGCCTATGTATTCTAACAGTTTCAGTATTTCTGGCTTCTCATTGAGGTTTTTTATCCTTTTGGAGTCAACTTTTGTGCAGGGTGATAGATTTTGGTCTAGTTTCATTGTTCTACACGTGGGGATCCAATTTTGCCAGCACCATTTGTTAAAGATGCTGTCTCTCCTTCAGTATGTGTTCTTGGCACCTTTGTGAAATATCAGTTGGTTGCAATTGCGTGCATTCATGGAATATTGATTGAGGCCTCATATGGTATTCCCCTGGCATTTCTCTTTGTGCTCAGGATTGTTTTGGCTATATAGGGTCCTTTGTGTTTCCTTATTAATTTAAGGATGGGTTTTTCTATTTCAGTGAAGAATGCCATTGGTATTTGGGTAGAGATCGCATCTAATCTGTAGATTCTTCTCCTTTGTCTATCTCTATGATGGGCAAATTTGGTCTTTTCATTATGTCCCACAATTCCTGTTAGTCCATTCTTGTGTTTGTTTTTTTTTTTTTTATATTCTGTGCTTGAGTGATCTAATTCTTCAACTCATCATCCAGTCTTGATACTGTATTTTCTATTTCCTTCATTCTTTGGTGAGACTATTCCCTGTCATTTCATATTGGCTTATTGAGGTTTTCAATTCCATCCTCATTTCAGTTTCTGTTTTCTTCAATATTTCTGTCTTTCATGTATTCACTTTTTAAATATTTTTATTGAAGTTTTGTGCATTTCATACATCATTTCTCAGTCCAGTTTAAACTCATTTCCCTTTCAATGCCTCCCACCCCACCTGAGTTCATGGATTCTGCCATACATGTCTTATATCTTTTTCTGAATCTTTTTAAAAATTTTCAAAGCAGAGGATTATTGTGTTTTGGGAGAACTTTACTGTTTCAGTTGGTTCTTTGTCCCAGTTCTTTTGCTGTTGTTGTACCCTCCAATTTGTATTGCTTCAACACATGATATATATATATATATATATATATATATATATATATGTGTGTGTCACACCTATACTAAAAGTATGTCCTCTGAAAATAAACTGTTATTTCCCAATCATATTTCAGTATTCACATTTTTCCCTTTTAATTTTATATTACTCTAAATTGTGTATGCATACCCTGTATACCAAGATTACAAAGTCTAAAAGTAAGCAGTAGGTTAATTAAGTAAAGCAATTGTTAAGGAATTCATATTATAAGAGCACAGTTGCTTTCAGCTAAAGAGGAATATAACATTAATGTTGCTCAGTTTGCCTTACAACTAAGTACTTGGTGCTAGCATCCACAAATGAGGGATACCATTCGTTATTTGTTTTTCTGGGACTGTGTTACTTCACTTAGCATAATATCTTCTAGTTCCATCCATTTACCTGCAAAGTTCATGATGTCATCTTTACCGCTGCATAGAACTCCATTGTGTAGATGTACCACATTTTCTTTATCCAGTCATCTGTTGAGGGGCACTTGGTTCCAGCTCTTTGATATTGTGAAGAGAGTTGCAATAAACATGGATGTGAATGTACCTCTGTGGTAGGATAAGTCTTATGGGTATATACCCAGGAGTGGTCTGACTGGGTCAGGTGGTAGGCTCATTTTGATTCCTTTAAGGTTTCTCCACACTGCTTTCCATAGTGGTTGTATGAGTTTGCATTCCCACCAGCAGTGGATGAGTGTTTCCCTTTCTCCACAACCTTTCTAGCATTTGGTATCATTATTTTTTTGCTTCCTAGCCAGTCTTAATGGAGTAAGATGATATCTTCAAATGGTTTTAATTTGAATTTCCTTAATTATTAGCGATATTAAACACTTTTTAAGATGTTTCTCATCCATCTTTATTTCCTCACTTGTGAAGTCGCTGTTCAGCTCTTTACTCCATCTTTTGAGCAAGTCATTTGTTTTCTTACTTCTTTGTTTTTTGAGATGTTTATATATTCTGGAAGTTAATGGGGCTTAGGGTGTAAGAAAAATGAAAGCAAAGTTATAACCTCTGGAACTTATCTTTTACATATTATTAACAGATGAAGTAATTCATTAAAACATTTTTATTTATTTTTTGAACTTCAATTTTTATTAAATTTTTATGCTTTCCATCACTGGAACTACAAAGAGACCCTGTCTCAAAAAGCATTTACTTTCAATACTTTCTTACAGTGTCCATCTCTCTTTTGTTCTTCCCATCTCTTCCTTTATGTACTTTAACATATTAATTACAGCTGTTTCAAATTACTAAGTTGATAATTCCAAACTTTCATTTCAGATTCTGGTTCTTATGAAAACATGTTGTATGTCTTCAAACTGTAGTTTCTATTTTGTATGTCTTGTTGCAATCCAGACATGATGTAATTCATAAAGGAACTGAGATCCATATACCTTTAGTCTGAACTTTTATGTTTCTTTGGCTAGGATTTAGTCTGTGTTTTGCGCTTTACTTTTATCTTTGGGTTTCCATAGAGACTTAGTGAATCATTTGTTCTTTTAGCCAGAGTAGGTCCTGTTATTTTACAGAAGGCTTGTTGATATGGTGGTAAGGTCTCAGAGGTGGGGAAGAAAGTATTCCATAATTTCTATGATACTGTCTTCTGGTGTATTGTATCCCTGGCCTGTGACCTTTCCAAGTCTTCCTCAGTTTTATATATGATGTCCCCTCTTAGAGATACTTGACTGCTTTCCTGTTCTACCAGTGGTGAAACTGTAATAGACTGGTTAAAATGGTTTATGTTAAGAGCAAAAAGCTCTGGGCCTATGGTTATTTTTTCCCCTCATTTTCCAGAAGCATAGATGCCTGAGGGGATTTTTTTCCCTCGGATCTCTACTCTAGGAAACTGATAGGATGCTAAAAAAAAAAAAAAAACTGAGAAAAAGTTTAAAATAATAATAAAATCCCCAAACAATGAACTTGTGGGTTCCTCATGGGATTGGGCCACTCAGTAGTTCTTAACTCTGCCACCCTTACATATTGGGTCCTAGTAGTTTTTTTCATTTACAAATTCAATATTTTTATGCTGGTACTCATTTCCATGGAGCTTTCTACTCTTGAGTTCTGCTACAAAGTTTTCTTATTGCTTTTTTTATCTTTTTTTTTTTTTTTGTCAGGGTCTCCCTAGTCACAGCCTACCTGAAAGTCATGATATGAATCAGGGTGGCCTCAGTCTCGGGGATATCCCCCTGCCTCTGCTTCCTGAGGGCTAGGATTAAAGGTGCAGGGAACCATGCCTAGTATTTCTGCTCCAAAGTTTTGACTATTTAGCAGCCTTTTTGTCTCTAAAGTTTTGGGAGTGTTAATTTGCTTCGTGATCTCAGTACTCTGGAGAATCTACAGAGTTGATTTTCAGTTTGTTCAGCCTTTTTTTCCCTAAAGGGTACCTTGATGAGATGATTTTCAAGGTCCTTATGTAGTAGACCAGAATCCAGGAGGATTTTTGAAGCTGGAAAGCCTTTGTTTCTATAAAGTTTTGATCTCTTGAAAACTTTTTATAGTGATCGTCTTTTAGTTAATATGCCTTATTTTTTAAAAAAAGTGGTTAAAAGGTAAAAATCTGTTGGAAGATTAACTTCTGTTCATGTTTAATTTTTCATAGATCCCAAATGCCCAGGAGATGTTGATTTTCATAATAGTGACTGGGATATTAAGACAATCACCAGCTCCTTGAAATTCTACCTCAGGTATGCGTTATGTGCACTGGGATTTTGCTTTTCCCATGATTGATAAAATCTGTCTGGGTAGAAATTAAAGTTGATGTAGTCCTAGTTTTAGGAATATGGAGAGGAATGCCTAGTAAATGAACAGGGTAAATAGAATTTCTGTTGAAAAAGAAAGTATATTAGAAGATGGGTTTTTCGGAGACATGGTCTCACTATGTAGCCCAGGCTGGCCTAGAACTTGTGATATTATCCTCCTACCTCAGCTTACTGAGTGTTAGAATTATTGGCATGTGCTATGCCAGTAAGGTCCTGAAGACATGTTTTACCTGAGAATTTTACCATAGAAGCCAGGAAGATTATATTTGTTATTGAAAAATATTTTTGAAAAATACATTTTTCAAAAAAAATATGCTTTGAGGATACATCTCAGTACCAGTGTCTTTGTTTAGCATGTACAAGACAGTTTAGTCAAACCTCAGTAAAAATTATTTAAATAATGTAAGATGGTATCTACAGATAGAGTAGATGTCATGACAAGTTCACTAGTAAAATAGAGATTTATGAGTTATGTTCCCATATATTGGTGGGTAAAAATCATTTTGAAACTTAAAGTTGAGTTTGTGGAGGGAGAGATAGTAAGGGAGGGAAGTAAGGAGGGAGAGAGAGATAGAGACAGAGACAGAGAGACAGAGAGAATGTGGATATGTCATGCTATCATGATTTAATTCATATAATTAAAACCAAAAAAGAAAATATAATATTGGAGCTGAAAGAATTCACAACAATAAGAAGAAAACATTAACTTACAAGCAAAATTTGGGAATAGACATTGGTAATGAAATTATTGTTGTCTTGCTGACACAAATAAATATTCAAAAGTTTTTTGATTTCATATATAATTATTTATATATTTATGTGTTAATTTTCTGCTGCCATCTTTATACCATCTTTATACTATATAATATGCACCATAGTTACATGCTCATCTATCTTCTGTTTAAATTTTGTGATCTTTTGGCATTAAGATAGATATTTAAACCCCAGACTGTATCATTAATCCAAACAGTTGGGTTATGATGTTGTGGTTAACTGACCTTCCACTATAGACTCATCTTTATATAGTTCTATGTAAACATGAATGTTCTTTCCAGAAATATTTATCCTGTGTCTGCCAAGGAAAGGGACTGTTATTGGAGGGTTTATTCTGTCCTAGAGAGTGTACGAGTTGCTTATGTTGACACTGATATTTTAATACCAATAATTGTGTATCACAGGTGATGTAATACTCCTTTTACAGAAGAGGAAACTGGCATACCACCTTCCTCAATAAAGGAATGTCCATGTCACAGCTCATATTTTTTAAACCTAAATGCCTGGCTTGCAAAGCTACTGGTCCTATGACCCCTTTTGCCCATAACCCATATTTTTAGGGACATGGGTCTCTTGCAGTTACTTGAGTAATTTAGTAAATGCAGAGATTAGTCTTACATGAACACCTTTAGAACAGTTGGGATAATGAGTAGCTAGGGAGTAGCTGATGATATGTCTGTATCCCCCTTGAAATCTGTTCAAAGATGTATGTCAGAGGTCTCTCTTATTGAAATTATTTCCAGCTCATGCCACAATCAGCCATGTGGCCCTCTTTAAAATGGGAAGATCAAGCCTAAAAATAAGAGTTTTCAATACCTTTAGGAGCAGTTGTGGGACTATAATATGCATCAGCCAATTTTTGCTATTTATACATTTATTTAAATTTAATTTTAATGAAAGGAAGAGTTTATTTTTGTTCATGGTTTAAGAAAGAATGCAACTAATTTGTCATGGCAGGGAAGGGATAGCAGTAGGAGCATGAGGTGATGACTGGTCACATTGTGTGTGTAATCAGGATGTGGAACTTATTTTTATTTTGTTTATATAATGATTAATATCAGGGATAAAAGAAGATAAAGAGTGCTCTGAAAGAGATTGAAGGCAGAATCCATTCACTGGGTGTGTATGGTGGTGAAGGAGAGTCATTTGGTTTGTATGAATAGGTAAAGTAGGAACTAATTAAGAATAAAGTGGACATGCTAGTCCAGGGTGACATTTGGATTAGTCAAAAAGTGTTTATTTAAAAAGTTAGATGCAGGGCCCTTTTTGGTATAAGCAGTCTAGGTGGAAATCGTGTCTTCTGACATTTTTCTTTGTCCAGCAATATAAACAGCTGAAATAGAATTGAATTAGTGGTCAAATATCAATCTGTATATAGTTCTTATAAAATATTTTCCATTTTTCCAACTGTGTGGGAAAAATGTTAAGTTCTGACTCTAGTGAATCCACCTATTAGCTTTTGGAAGTAAACACTGGTGCTTATTTATTTATTTATTTATTTATTTATTTATTTATTTATTTACTTATTTAATGTGTGTGAGTGTATTACCTGCATGTATGTAAGTGCACCTATGTCATGCAATGCTCATGGAATCAGAAGAAATCATCCTATTCCCCCTGGAACTGGAGTTAGGGATGGTTGTTAGCCACCATGTGATTTCTGGGAATCAAATCCTGGTCTTCTGCAAGAGCAGCCAGTGCTCTTAGCTACTGAGCCATCTCTCTAGCCTTGACATTGTAGGAGTTACTGATGAAGATGCCAAACAGTTTCAGTGGTGCAGCAGGGTAAATCGGATGATAATGGATTAAAGAGTGAACTCTTTACTTGAGGGCTATGAATTAAAGATGACATGTGCTACAGTATTTTTACAGAAGCCATTAACTGCCTCTGTTACTTATATGGTCAGTGACTCCCCAAATTTCAGTTCAAACTCATTACTTAGTTTGAGTCAAGCTGCCCCTTATAGGAACAATGAAAAGATCAATTAGGAGAACCAATACAAAAGTGTTTTGGAAATTCTTCAGACCCATCAAATTGTAAGGAGTTTGTAGTTACATTTACTTTGGAACTTGGTAGGAGTGGTATGCATTTCCTTTACTTTGAGGAACTAATTGGAGACCTTGCTAGAAGCTTCATCCTGTATTTTTGCAGAACTATTAAACCCGGATCCCTCTGGTAAGGCCTCTATGAAGAGGGAAATGTATGTAATCACACTAGGCCATGGGACCTTATTGTTCTTAGAACTAAGAATCCAAGTTCTGGTTCGTTTGTCTTCATAAGGACATACAGTCTTCATTCGTTTCATTTCAGGAATCTTTCGGAACCTGTCATGACCTATAAGCTTCACAAAGAGCTTGTCTCTGCTGCCAGTAAGTATTAATATTACTAGTTAAATTATGTTGTTCTGGTTTCCTAGTAAGGTTTGTAACAATATGCTGGAAAACTGCTTGAGAGCAAAAGCCCAAAATATATAATCAGATTTTTGCCCACTGCAAAATGAGAGCACTACTGCTTCCTAATTCCCGAGGCAGAGGACACTTTAAAAACAACAAAAACAACAACTCTGTTAGTTACGTGGGTTCAAGAAAATTGGCTAACATGAGGCATGTGATATATGCTTCCAGACTTTCTCCATAATTGTCATAGGAAGCTAGCAACATATGCCTTAAGACCTCACAGAAAGTGGGTGGGAAAAGGATTCTAGCTGGAGGCTTTTCTTGAGGCCTTAGGGACAACCTCCTGTGACTACAACCTCCTGTGACCACAACTCTGCCACCTCTGAGATTAGTCTGTCTTTTCTACTTTCTCTTCTCCTGTCCCTTCTTTGTGTAATTTCTCCATCCCTCTAGGCCTATAGTTTTTTCTTTTACTTTTTAATCGATTTCTTTGGGTTTTGTTTTGTTTCGTTTTTCTCTATTGCTCTTTTATTGGCATTTTGTCTGTGTCTATTTACTTATCTTCTCCTTATCTTTTTCACTCTTTTTATATCTTCATTTTCTCTGTCTCTGTCTCTCTCCCTCTCTCCCTATCTCTGTCTCTGTCTCCTTCCTCTTCTGCCACTCTCTCTCCATGTGAGAGTTTCCAAACCAATAGCCTAGAAAGCCAGATCGTTACATCTCTGTATTCTCTCTGACAGAATCGGACAACCTGGATTACCGTCTGGGAGCTATTCACTCCCTAGTATATAAGCTACCAGAAAAGAATTGGGAGATGCTGGAAATTCTCATAAGACACTTGGTCAAGTAAGTAACTTTGGGGTTTTCAGGGAGAATTCCCATTGGAGAAGTGGCTCACTTGAAAGGACTTCAGAAAAACTGCTTCTGAATTTATTGAGTCCCAGCCACCAACTTTTTCTGTAACAGCTGAGTATGGTTTGAGGAAGGTCATTTTTGCCTTCATACTTGTCTGTATGTTTATGTGCTTTATGACATTTATTGATTTATGTATGTTGAACCATGTTTGCATCTCTGGTATAAATCCAGCTTGGTCATGGTGAGCTTTTTGATATGTGTCTGTATGCGTTTTTCCAGTATTTTGTTGAGAATTTTTGCATGTATGTTCATTTAAGAAATGGGTTTATAGTTTATTTTTTTGGCTGTATCTTTCCCTGGTTTTGGTAATAGAGTGATGCTGGCTTCATAGAAGGAATTTGGGAGATTTCCCTCTGCTTCTATCCTATTGAATAATTTGAGTAATAATAGTTTTTGTAATTTTTTTTGTCTTTTCAAGACAGGGTCTCCCTGTAGCCCCAGCTGGCCTGGAACTCGCTCTGTAGGCCAGGCTGGCCTTGAACTCACAAAGATCCGCCTGCCTCTGCCTCACAAGTGCTAGGACTAAAGGCGTTGCACCACCATGCCCGGCTACATTTGTAGTTTTATGGTTGTCTATGGAAGTTCATAGCTGAACTAAAGCCTCTTATATTAGTCTGTGTTACTGGGGCAAGATAAAATCTTAGTGGTTTTGATTTTGTAGTTACCTTATTACTAAGGATGTTGTGCAGTTTTTAAGGTGTTTATTAGCTACTTTAAAAATATTTTTATTTCGGGCTGGAGAGATGGCCTAGCGGTTAAGAGCTCCGACCGCTCTTACAGAGGACCCGGGTTCGATCCCCAGCACCCACATGGCGGCCGAGAACCGTCTGAAACTCCAATTCCAGGAGAACTCCAGTTCCAGGGGAATCCGATGCCCTCTTCTGACTTCTGCGGCCACGGGTGCACAAACTTGCATGCAGACAGTACATTCATACACATACGGAAATAAATAAAAAAAAATTTAAAAAATATTTTTATTTCAATTTTATGTATTTTATTAGTTCTTAGTCAAATTTAGACCCTCCCCCCCATTGATGCCCCCACATGACCCTCATGCCTCATGCACTCCATCATACATATTAAGTCCTATCCAGTCAAACATTTGTACCCAGATATCCTTCGGTGCATGTTCATCCACTGGAGTCTAGAGAGTTTAAGGAAGAGCTGCTCTCCTTCACCCAGCATTAATCAGTCACCAACAGTTTCCAGGGTAGGGCCTGCCAAACATCCATTTCCCTTGCTCCACTCTGGGCCCTTGTCTGACTTTTGAGATGACATGGATCTTGTGCATGACACCACCACCATTGTCGCAAGTTCACATGAAAAATGTTCTAGTGGCCTGAAAGCTTCTGTTTTCCTATATTCATGGACCAACCCTGCTTCTTAGAATATTTCCACCCCTTCTTCCACAATGGTCCCTGAGGTAGGTGAGGTTCAATATAGAAGTCCTGTCCTGGGGACACGTACTTTGTAGTCTCTTCTCTAAAACTTAGCCAGTTGTGGCCTTCTTAGACATTTTTATTTCATTGTTTGAGAGCTCTCTGTTCAGATCCTTAGCCCATCTTTTTTTATAAAATATTTTTTCTTGAGTTTTCGTGTATTTCTTACACATCTTAATCCTCGGTATTCTCCCTTCCCCATTGGCACCCTCCCACACTGGATTTCATGAATTATCTAATTTCTGTTAAAGCCCATCAAGTCAAGTTTGTGTCCCATGACATCCCTCAGTGCAAGTTCACTCACTGTGCTCTAGTCAGTCTAACTAGAGTCACTTCCTTAAAGAAGATTGGGCCATTTATTTTCTTGCTTTTTTAAAAATTTAGTTCTTTGTATATTCTGTATTTTAATCCTCTTGTTGGATGTATAGCTGGTTTTTCTCTCATTCAGTGGGTTTACTCTTTCCTGGTTGTTTCTTTTCTTGTACAGAAGCTTTCTAGGGGGCTGGAGAGATGCCTCAGTGTTTAAGAGCACTGATTATTCTTGCAAAAGATCATGGTTCAGTTCCCAGCACCCACATGGTGGCTAACAATTGTCCTTAACTCCAGTTCCATGGTGTCTGGTGCTCTCTTTGGACCTCTGCATGCATTCCAGGACATGGGTGCACTTAGATACATTTTAGTTTAGTCATGTCCCACTTGTTGATTGTTGACCTTAATGCCTGAGCAACTGATGTTGATTTAGACAGACCTTTCCTAGATCTGTATCTTGTAAGGTATGGGCAATGTTTTCTTGTAACAGTTTCAGAGTTTCGAGTTTAATGTTGAGGTCTTTGATCAATTTGGAGTTGACTTTTTGGAGTGATTCTAGATAGTCTGCCTAGATACCACTGGATGGATTTGCATTCAGGGGCATCTGTGTTCAAAAGCTTGATTCAGTGGGCCTTAACTTATATGACAGAATGCATGCAGTCTGGTGGGGGAGCAAGTAGTGAGTGTAGATGGGAGAGAGGCTCTAAGTATGATTAAGATGTTTTGTATGAAATACACAAAATATACATTAAAAGTAAAAATATAAATATAAAAATGTACATATTTTCTACATGTGTATTTATATTATTTTCCCGCTTCCACCTCTTCCCATATTCTTCCACTCCCTCAGTCTCTTTGTCTTTAATTATGCTACTGAGTCCACTTAGTGCTGCTCATGTGTACATGTGTTTAGGACTGACCACTAGGGATTAGGTAAACTATCAAGAAGCTCATTCCCAGAGAAAACCGATTCTTCCTCTCTCAGCAAGCATTGACTGCCTGAAGTTCTTCATGCAGAGGTGGAACCTTTTGAAATTTTCCCATCCATGTTGGTATGCTAACTGGTATTATCATTATGCAGGTCTTGTTTAAGCAACCATATTGTTGAGAATTCATGGGGGTATCATCCAGTAGTTTTATTACCAGTCATATAAATAAGACCTAAAATACATACCCATATATATTTCACAAAGGAGGAGAAAAACGTCATTATATTAATTTTATCAGAAGCTAAGAAGTATAAGAAATATGGGTAAAAAATGAAAGACAAAGATAAGAATTCCGAAATGTTAAGGTTAAAAGAGAATGTCTATGAATTCATGATTTAAAACAAAATAGAAGTGTCTATTCACTGGACCAGTTCTTTCCAAATTGCATTCCTATTTCAAAGGAAGCAGAGAAGCATATAGAAAAATTGCTGTTCCAAGTCTGGAGTAAGGAAACCCAAATAAAGGTGAGCATTCAATCAATTATACTACAAATAAAGGAGCCTGCTTCAAAGGGCTGAAACATTTGGGAAACCTGAGCATCAATATTTTCTAATAACACATTGAATAAGCAAAAAATCATGGGGGAATTGGTAAAGAAATGAAAGGTCTTTATTATAGAACAGCAACTAATAAATGTGAGATGCATGACAGAAAGAAATCACTAGCTTATAACTATACTATCCTGAGTTAAGCACTGATCAAACCAAGAAGAATATTGAGGAACAAGATATTTGTATCATTTCAATGTATTGTAAACAGCCTACTAATTACAAACAGAAGTGTGGATGTTTACAATGAAGCTCTGTGACAGATACTACCTGAAGTCATTGCTTGAAGTTAACATCACAAATAATGGTACAAACTGACCCTATATGTCTCCTAATTTGATAGAATGAGAAGTATAATTACATATGTTATGAAATGCATGTGATAAAAATGTTTCAGCAGGTTCAAATTAAGCCTCTCTGATGTACAGGAAATAAAGAATGCTTAACATTCAGTGAAACAGCTAGCTTAGTTTTATCCAAAAAGCCAGTATCATGGGAAAAGGAGCTAGGGATCCTAAGAAACAAATTCATTACATGAGCTTTGATTTGATCCACATGTGAAAACTCAGCAAAAAGACTTCTTTGACATTTGAGAAAATATTGGAGTACAGGATAGTTAGCAAATGGTATGGAATTATAGAATTTCTACTTCATGAAAGTTGTATTGTACTTTAGTAGGAAAATTTGCTTGGTCTTTGAATATGCATGTTAGTTCTTTTGGGACTGAAGCAGTCTACTTGCAGAGACTTTAGAAAGAATAGACAGAAGAAGCAAATGTGGTGAAATGTTTATTATTGAAGCTTGGTTAGACTGTCTGAATGTCCAGAGTACTCACCTTTGTCTTTCATCACTATGACAAAACACATGAGCAACACAACTTAAGGGAGGGGATACTTATTTGGTTCACAGTTTCAGGTCTATCACTTCATCATGGCAGAATGTGTGTGCAAAGCAGAGCACTTTGCATCATGGTGACAGGAAGCAGGGAGAGAGAATGCCTGCTGTGGTAGGCTTTCTCCATTTCCCCTTTTATGTCATGCATGCCCCAAGCCTCTGAGATGCTGCCACCCATATTAAGAGCATGTCTCTTCACTTTCATTGATACTCTATGGAAATGCTATCACAGAAACCCAAGAAGTAAGTTTTATTATTTTCCCAGGTGCTTGATGCTCAAAATATTAATCATAGTATCACTCTTCCAACTTTTTATATTTTTTATACCTCTATAACTTAAAGTTATACAAAATGTAAATTTAAATTTATTGTTAGGCTTGATGGATGTAGTGGCTCCACACCTTTAATTTTAGCACTCTGAGGCAGAGTCAGGTGGATCTCCATGAGATCGAGGCCAGCCTGGTCCACATAGTGGGTTCCAGGCCAGCTGGGGCTAGAGGGAGGCTCTATCTCAATTTTTTTCTGATGATTCCTGGACCTTGGGAGGAGGGGTATGATATAGGTGTCTCATTTAAAGCTGTTCTCTCCATATTCTCTTATTCTCTTCACATTGGCTAGTTGTGGGTTTCTGTGTTAATTGGCATCTATTGTCAAAAGAAGCTTCTCTGGTGAGAGTTGGGAGATTCACTAATATATGGGCACCCTGATAATTCATTAGAAAAAAATTTTTTTTAATTCTTTGTCCATTTAGTAGAATAATAGTAGTAGATTCTCCCTTAGGGCCTGTGACCTATCTAGCCACATGTTCTTGACCCCAAGAATGGTGTCAGACATGGGTTCCATCAGAAAGTGTTTGGTTAGTCCCATAATATTTGTGTCACTGTTGCATCAGTGAGCATATCTTGTCAGACTGGTCATTGTTGTAGCTTGCAGAGTTCACAGCTGGGTAAGACAAAGGATTACTTTTTATTTGCAATTTTAGTTAGATGAGATTGTGGTGTTCTTTATCTTTTTTGTTTTTGCAGAGTCTCAGATAGGCTAAGATGATCTCTGATGTATTGGATAATGGCTCTGAACTTCTGATTCTCTTGCTTCCACCTCCCACATTCTGGGATTCAGATGGATACCACCATGCCTGGCCTCTTCAATTTACCTTATTCTACAATTTCTACCTTTCTTGACTGTATTAACAATTTGCTAGTAACTTTCAAAAGTTCTCTGTGTAAGCCTTTTTCTATCATCCAATATGGTACCACATATTCTATCTCTCATATCCTTTCTATCTCTTTAATTTACCTTTATTTTAATTCTTTAATTCCACAACCTTTATGACACTGGTTTGTCAATAAGACAATACCATTTAATTCTGCAGATTATTATTTATGAGTGTTTGTTTGTTAGAAACAACATTTCTGTGCTGGATAGCTTTAGTGTCAACTTGACACACCTGGGTCGAGGGAGCCTCATTTGGGAATTGGCTCCATTGGATTGGCCTGTGGCCACATCTGTGGAGTATTGTCTTGATTGTTGAGCAGTGACAGTATAAGAAGGCAGGCTGGGCATGAGCCAGAGAGCAAGCCAGTGAACAGCAGTCCTCCATGGCTTGTGCTTCAGCTCCTGCCTCCAGGTTCCTGCCCTAAGTTACTGCCTTGGGCTCCCTAAGTGATAAACTGTGACCCAGGAGATGTAAGCTGAATAAACCCTTTCCTCCCCAAGTTGGTGTTGGTCAGAGTGTTTTGTCACAGCAATGGAAGACAAACTAGGACAATTTCCTTATATAGGCCAGGTTGATTCTCCTGACTCTGCTTCCCCAGTGCTGGGATTATAGGTAAGAATCAACATCCTGGCTCCTACCTACTAGTTTTATTTAATTTCTTCATTTTCTTATTTTCAATTTGTTCTCTTATTACCCATGTTTCTTGTAAAGTACAGGTTATCTCTAAAGGTTGAATGAATGTAATTTAATCATTTTTTAGCTAGGATTAGCCATAGGTGATATCATATACCTTATGTTCTATCACATCTAAATATGTATGGTATAGTTTGATTCACCTCACTGATATTCACATCATTCTGTGCTATGTTCTCCTATCTGGTTATATAAGGCTGAGCATGTCTCTGTATTATTCACAGCCAATCTCTATATCTTCATCACATCTATGCAACAATAGAGTATTTTTTTTACTATCTGTAGTGCTATTAACAAAGCCTTCAGTGTTGATTGGATATTGTGTTAGCAAAATTTTTAGCCCTTTGGTCTCTTATTAGTCTTTTCAATACAAATTAGTCAGTCTTGCAGTATGTGTGTATGTATGGATTCATGGTTAGAATAATATAGTCATAAATATACTGGAGTTCATATGCAAACTAATGAATGAATATACCCAATTTCATCATCAGTTCCAAGGGCACATTTCCTTTTCAAGTTGTCATCTGCATTCTGGATATATACTGTTACTTGACAGTTTTGATATAGTTATCATAGTTTCTGTATGTATGTACTTGGCAATAGCTACTCTTACTGTGGTCATTTCAGACAAATTATGATAATTTTCAGTTTGTAGTTAAAGTGTCTTCAAAAATGGTACAATTATTTTTCTTATTACTCCATGAAATAAAGTTATGGCTTAAAATGTTTGCATTGATGAAGTTTAAGACATTACATTATGTTGAAGTATATTAAGTAAATTACAGATAATATACTAGTGGAAGCAGGCAAAGCCATCTATCCTTTAAAGAGGGTACCATTCTTGGAGACATGACTGCTCACATTGGGCACCAGCTCTCTCATTACTGATTTTCTTTTTGAAGACATTTTTATTGTATAAGACTTCTAGTATGTATATACAAAAATAAAATAAACAGCATAAGGAACTCTTGTGCCCATCACCCAGGTTCAGATATCATGAACACATTTTATTTCATCCATATCCTTGATTTCCAACTGCCTGTTATATTATTTCAAAATAAATCTGTGACATATTTACTTCATTTACAAATATTTCAATTCTTTTCTTGAAAAGATGAGAGTTCTTTGTAAACACAAGTACAATAACATTATAGTGTGTGAAAGGAAATTGATTAATTATAATATCAAACATTCTGTGTTCACATCTCTAATGATCTCTAGTACATCATTTCTTTTTTTAATGAGGTTCCAGATTGAATGTATACATGGTATTCTGATGAAATCATTTTCAGTCCTCCTTTAATTTCCAACAGAACTTGGTAGATATTTCCATAAAGGGTCAGAGAATACATACTTTATGCTTTGTTAACTATATGGCTTATATCACAACTATGAAATTCTATAGTTTTAGCTTGGAATCAGTAATTTATTTATATATTTAAATGAATACAAAGCTGTGTTCTGATAAAACTTGATTTATAAAAATACATTGTAGCTACATTGGTTTGACTGCTTGATCTATTGCTTCTCAAACTTTGTCATATATCAGAATCACCTGTAACATTATAAAGAACACAAATACCCAGACTTGATGTCAATAGACTTTATATTTTGTACCATATACCCAATGTTTAGCTTTTCTCAGCAACTCTCTGTTTTATTGTGATGTGTTAAAAGAAACAAATCATTTGTCCTTTAAATTTCCCATGTGGAGTACCAATGTTTGCTCTGGTTTCTCTCTCTCTCTCTCTCTCTCTCTCTCTCTATATATATATATATATATATATATATATATATATATATATATGTGTGTGTGTGTGTGTGTGTGTGTGTGTGTGTTTGTGTGTGTGTAGTGGGGAGGATATATACATGTAATTGATGGTTCAGAAGACACATAATATATGACTGTCACTTCCCCATTGTTTTCAAGAGCAAGAATTTCCTGGCAGACTAAAATGCCCTTTAGATCACCTAATAACTTTTTCACCTTGCACATGACAGAACATATTCTTAGGGATGAGAAAAGATAGGCACAAAGCCACACAGTACATTAGTAATAGAACCAGAAATATGATTGGAAGTAGTCTCTTTATTTAGGAGTCAGAGTGCATAGAGTTCTTAGAAACACTGAACCTTACCGTTGGATGTGACCATCAAGTTCATATAAATAGTCTCCCATCTTCTGCCAGGTGCTCTTAACTTAAATGAGCAGTTGGTGGATGAGATTCAGACCATAAGTATGTTTTTATCTGTCTTAGACTATTTTGAAAATAAAGTGATTTGGCTCCAAAAATTTAAAATTTAAGTAATTCACATTAAGACCTAGATTTCATGAAACGAGATGATTTGGTCACATTAGGCCTTGTATTGGCCTTGCCCCTGATTCAGAATGGGGTTTCTCAGGGGTGGTTGCATAGGGCATGGCTCTGGTACAGTCTCTCCAGGCCCCATGTCAAGAGAGCCAGGTAGCCAGCTGAACCCTTTTTATCCATGGTGCACTTCACAAAGAAGCCATCAATGACCTGGGTATTTCTGACAGCTTGAAGCAGTGTGCTCTCAGGAAGGCTGAGGTTCTGCACCCACTCGTGTTCCTCCACTAGCTGGAGTTGAGTAGTGGTTCTCTCCTATGAAGTTATACAGGTTGCTCACTTGCCATAGACTCCAGTACTCTCAAGTATTTTAATAAATACTATATTAGTGTTAGATTAGAGAAGATGAAGAAAAAGCAGAATTAATACTGGATGGTAAGTGGCTTAGAGTATGTATGAAGGTCTAAATGGATCAGCCACTTCTTTCAGTCTCATAGTCCTTATTTAAGTTACATCCTTGTTCCTCTATGAATTTCTACTTTAAGCCATCCAAGTGACTTACTCTCTCATACACTGGAAATTATAATTTCCCTTGAATACCTATTCCTTTATTTTTAGTAATTGTTTTTATCATTTTCATAATTGTATGCAATAACTTCTAATAAGTCTCTTCTCTAATCTCTTTTGTGTCTCTCTCATTCCTGTCATCCACTTCTCCTCCTACCAAATCCACAACTTTTGGTTTTGTTTTATGACCCATTTAGTTTAACCAAAGACATCCATATGAACAGTGGATTGGGACTATCCATTGGAATTTGGTGGGAACACCAGTGGGTACACATCAGATGGCAATGATTCCCTCTCTTTCTGAATTGATGGTAGTGTATTGTTCTACAGTAAGTGTTGGGAGCTCCTGAGCTCCTCCCTTGTGCCTGACTGGTGACATATTTATTCTTGGGCAGGCCCAGTGCAGGTGTATCTGCAGTTGTTGTGTTGTGATTGTAATGGTGTGTCTTGTCCAGATGCCATTTCACAGCCCTTCTCTCTGTTTCCAGCTCTTAAATTCCTTCTATTCATTGAGCCAACTTAGAGGGCACGGTAAGCTCTCAACTGTCAATTATTCTCAGCATCTGATATAACCAAGGGTCTCTGTATTTATAACTGTTCACTGGAAACAGAGGCCTCTCTGATTAATTCTCAGATTAGTATGTGAGTCTGTGGATATTAAATGTAAATGTTTAGAAAGCAGTTTGATGTTATATCATTTTAGGAAAACACTTTCGTTTTAATTTTTTTTTCATATGTGTATGAATGTATTGTCTGCATGTAGGTTGGTGCACCCGTGTCGTGCAATGCCCATTGGTCAGAAGCGGGTGTCAGATTCCCCTGGAACTGGAGTTAAAGACACTTTTCAGCTACCATGTGGGTGCTGGGGATCGAACCCAGGTCCTCTGCAAGAGCAGTCGGCACTGTTAACTGCTAGGCTCTCTCTCCAACCCCTGTTTTAAATTTTTATGTTGAAGTTATAAGCATTTTCTCCAGTCCCTATGGATTAGAGACCTTAATATTCCTTTACAGGCAGAATTATACTTTAGACTCCTACATAATTTGCTATTCACTATTCTTTTTGGTCTCATTCATCTTAGCAACCCACAAATTGAATTGTGACTTCTTATGTCACTTAATGATTTTCAAAATATATACTGCTATAGTGAGATACTATCTCAGCCTAGAGAGAATGACTATAATAAAACAACAATAAAAAGCAACAAATACTGGCTAGAATTCAAGACTTGCAAGGAACTTCAATACATTTTTGTGTGACTATAAATTATCATAACCCCAGAGAAAGCAGTATGGAGATCTTCTCACCTAAAAAAATACCCTAAAAGTATGTACCAAAAGGAAAGAAAATCAGTACAAAAAAGAGATACCAACGTGCCCTTGTTTCTTATAACATTATTTATAATACTTAAGACATGATATTAGTCTAGGTGCCCATCAAGAAATGAATAAATAAAGAAAATACACAGTATAGATTATCAATAAAGAAGAATGAAATCCTGTCAAGAGCAGCAACGGACATCACATGATATGAAATAACTGAGACTCAGAAAGAGTCTCTTATAGGTTGAAACTAAAAAATATAAAGAAAGATAATCTTCGTGTAGAAGAGTATTTTCTAGGAACTGGGAAAGGTATTGGGGAGAAAGACGAAGATGAAGAGTACAAGTAAAAAGGGGCTATAGATGTAATCAATACACAATGTATGCCTGTATGTAATACCACAGGGAATAGCACTGTTTTACAATTAATATCTTTAGTAATTATAAAAATTTGAAAGAGTAATCTGAAAAGAATAAAAATATGTCTTTCAATAAGGTGATGAGAAAAGCCCCCTTAAGCAAACATCCTGAGTGCTGGAGAAATGACTCAGTGGTTAAGAATGCTCTTGCTGATGACTGGAGATGGGTTCCTGGCTCTTGCGTGGCAGGTAACAACAGAATGTAACTCAAGCTCCAGGGTATCCAACATATTCTTCTGGATTCTATGAGCTCCCACATGCACGTAGTACATATAAAACCACACAGATATATACCTACATATAAATACTCAAATTTTTTTATTAAAACACCATGAATAAGATAGGTCCTGCTTAGAAGAAATTGCTATTATCACCATTTAGCTTAGGATGTCTCTTTTATGTTACATTTCAGGTATGTATGTGTGCCTGTGCGTATATAAGAGATTTAATTTCATGAGAAATACAAGTTCATTTTGTGCTTTTGTACATAAATTGCATCACATAGTGTATCATTGCTCTTCAAACTATTTTTACTTACTAATACATTTTGAGCATCATTTGTTGCCTCTGTGTATATGGCTTTGTTGCCCAGGCTGGCCCCAAACTCTTGAGCACAAATGATTCTCTGATCTTAGTTTGCCAAGTACCTAGGACTATAGACCTAGGCCATTGTGATCAGATTTCCTCATTTCTTTTTAGCTGCTGCATGGCATTCTGAAGCCTGAATGTAACCAGATTGCAATATTCCTCTAGTGAGGAATATTTAGATTATATTTTTTTCTATTGCTAGCAATAAACCTTGTATATGTATGTTTGTACATGTACTCCAAGATTATCATTTGTGAGTATATATATATATATATATATATATATTCTTCAAGTGTAAATTTTTCATTTTATTGTAATGTTATAAGCAAGTGTGACTATATCTGATTTTCATTTTGGAGAATTTGTTGACAGTTATTTTATAGCTTAATACATAAAAAAATCTGTGAGAGGGCTATATATGACTAAAAACAATGTATTTCCTTAAGGAAGTGCTTGAAGGTTCCTCCCTGGCAAGCCCAAACAACTATCAATCCTGCCCCCATGCTCCACACTGGGCCCCCCCCCCATGGTCACCCAAATGAGGTCCAGCAACCTTGTGTCCTGTCCTGATCCCCCTGCACTGGCCTCCATGACACACCCTGAGTAGTCCAACAATGGCAGTCCACTCTCTGAAGAAGCTGAAATCCCAGTAGCTGCTCAGTCTACAAGCTGGTTATCTTAGCAGTCCCCATCTTGCATTGAAAGTTTGGAGGATTCTTGGAGAGACATGAGTCTTCAGTACATATTGGAGGGTTAAAAAGCTGTGTCTCATGTCTTCGAAGAATGGCAAAAGCATGAAATCTTTTAGCAACAAAAAAAAAAAAGAAAGAAAAAAGAAAATCCTCCAACTCAGGTGATATATATATATATATATATTATATATATATATGTATTGAATATATATATTCAATACAAGTTATAGAGAACAACAACAACAATGAGCCTCTGCTTTGGAAAAAAAACTTTGGAAAGACTCAGAAAAAGATGCAAGACATGTATGGCAGAGTGCAGGAACTCAGGTGGGGTGGGGGGCACGGAAAGGGAAGTGACACTAAATTCAATTGAGACATGATGTATGATGTATGGAAATAGTTCAATAACTAATAAATTTTAGAAACTTAAGAAAACAAAACAATGTATATTCTCTGAAGAGAAAAAATTTATCTGTCTTATTCAAAAGGTTTATTTTATCTTTTTGAGCCTTATAAGTTTTAAAGGATGTGCATTACAATCTTTCTACCTCCTCTTCTGCAATGGTGCCTGGGTTCATTGCCCTCCATTGCATGAGAGATCTTCAGGAATGAGAGTTGAGAGATGCACTAGTATTCTCTCTACCCCATGTTCCACTATGTTCCTTGAGTCTTAGGTGTAGAAGTTCCATTATAGATGTGTCACTTAGGGTTGGACATTTCACGGACATTTAATCTCTGTGTGTGCCTAATTGTGGAACTCTGTAGTAGTCTCCATCTCTTGCAAAAGAAGCTTCTTTGATGACTGGTGACTGGCTACTTGTCTATAAATATAAGGATCCATATTTAGCACATAGTAGGAAATTACATTAGGGACAGCCTTGGAGTTTTCTCTAAGCTCTTATGACCTGTCCAGCCATGCGTATTTGGCCATGTTGATAGTACTACACATGACCATATGTAAGTACAGTCTTGGAGGCTCCTGGGACCTTGCTCATATGAAGTTACAGCGATGGTGACAGCATACCCAAGACCCATGCAAACTCAGGCAGACAAAAACCCAGTGTAGAACTGTGAAGACGGGCAGCATGCCCTAGTCTTAGTCCAAAACTATTGGGAAGCTGATTACTACCGAGTGAGGAAGAGCTGACTTTCCTTAAGTGAGTGACTCTAGATAGGCTGAGTAGACCTCAGGGGATGAACTTGCGCTTGGGACATCAAAGGACACTAACTTGACTCAATAGGCCTTAACATAAATGTCAGAATGAATGAAATCATGTGACAGAGAGATTTGGGAGGGTTCCAATGGAGAAGGGGGTATAAAGATGGTTAAGATAAAAAATACTAAATATTAAAAAGATGTATATAAAAATCTCACACATGAAAAAATGTGTAGCATGCATAAGGCTTGGGTCCATCCTTTTTACTGCAAAATGTGTATAGTAAGAAGAAAGGTGACATGTGCAGAGAAATTGCCCCAAGTTTCCCTAGTAGGCCAAGAAGGAAGAATGTCCTAAATGGGATAGCAGGGACCTCCTTCAGAGAAATAGAAGGGAACTTGGCTTAAGATCATCCCAGGGAAGCTTCTGTTTCTCTGGAGAAACTGAGAAGTATAAGTATGTTGCAGTGAGACATTGGTTAGACTTTACACCTGTCTTGCCACTTATTCCCAAATTGTGACAATATCAAGTGTTTTACCCTGGGCACCTCAGCCCTTCCCGGCAAAAGGTTCTGATTTTTGCAGTTGTGAAGATTCAGTGAACTGCTCTGGCGTTGAACAAACCTCAGCTCCCTTGGAAGCTAGCAAAAGGAGTTAAGTGTTCTTGCTGAGTCACTAGTTGCTTGGCCAGTCCAGGTCACTTGGTGGCAGCATGGAGATACTTTTCCCTTTTAATAACTGAACAGATTCTGTCACTAAAGAATAAAGGTTAATTGGGGAGGCACTTAAACTGTTGAAAGGGACTGATCAGTAGCCAACAGTATCAAAGGCTTGAATGCTGGCAGCTCATTACCATCTGAATGGCACCCAGCCTTTGTTAGGGGCTTAAGAGACTTTATTAAGATTGGTCTAAGGAGTCTGTTCCCTTCAATTACCCACTTAGTGTCAAGAACTTTCCTATTAATGGGTCAGTCTCTCAGGAGCCTGGGCTTGGGTGGGTTTACGGCTTTAGTGTTTTGAGTGGGCAGCTGGCCTGCTCCTTGTTCTAACCTCTCCACCCCCACAGCCAAACTGGCCAAAAGGTTGTGTGCCTTTCACTTGCCTACCTCTAGTAGTTCAAAAGAACATTAGTGGAGTTTAGTCCACTTAAAAATAATTTATTAGTACCTGCTGTGTGCCAGGAACACACTTGGAAGCTGTTTACCACCAAGTAGAAGCAGCAGATGATTAAACAGAAAATTGCAATTAATGCATTCTGCTTGCCAGTAGTATTAATTTAAGATGGGGACACTGAGCTGTGGTTGCTTGCCTGGAAGGAGATAGGTGTCACCTAAAGTCAGTCTTCAGGAACAACTAGGCATTCTTTAGAAAGGGGAAAGGGACATCAAGGAAGAGGGATTATCATGAGAGAAAGAGGAAGATCTGTCTGAAACAACAATTACGTGGCCAGAAAACCCTGAAGTAGTTTGATGTAACATGTGTTGAGGATTAGGAGTATGTAGGAGGCTCCTAGAGAGAGAAGAATAGCAGGTGCTCAAGGTTGGTGGTCCCACACTGAAGCAGCATCACGTTATTCTGTTATTCTCTCCTACTCTGAAGTAGACACTATTTACAAAAGTGGGAATCCTGGAACTCAAAGAGGTTGGAGTTAACACTCTCTCTGCTACACGGCTGGTGAGTGGCAGTGTTCAGACTCAAACCCCGATGGATTTCAGAACCTAGGCTATGCATAGGGATTAGAAACATGGGGCTGGGGTGGAGAGATGGCTCAATGGTTAGGAGCACTGACTGCTCTTGCAGAAGACCCAGCATGGATTCCCAACACCTAGCTGGCAGCTAAAAACCATTTGTGACTCCAGTGCCATGGAACTGACACCCTCTTCTGACATCTATCAGTATTTTAGGATATGGGTGCAGAAAAAACGGGGGACAAAGTATAAAAGGCTCCTTAAACTTTTAAAGAGCTTTGACCCTCTTCTATGAGTGACGGGTAGCTGCTAATAGTCACTAGGGATCTGACAATCTGATTCTAGCTGACTGATTATGACTCCCCAGGAGATTCCTTTCCATCCTTATTTTATAAAATGAAGATGATCAAGCATAGGATCCCTACTTTATCTATCCATTCTTATCCTTACTTTGCTTAATTTTCAGCTCTTTCAGGTTTTTTGCTTCTTGAACTGGGAGAGGGGAAGGGGCCAGTTTCCTGACTTGGAATCTGGTAGACACTCTTCCCCTGTGCTTTGGTGTTTTTTAAGAAAAAAAAAAAAAGCAATGTGGTGGTAGCAAAGCCCCCAGCCCTGAGCTGTAATCCTATTCCACTTTGCTGTTCTTTAGGCCTTTTGTTCTCCTTGCCTTGCACATTCTCTGTCCACCCTCCTGCCTCTCCACATCCTTCCCTAGCTCCACAGCCATCTCCTAACTCCTTCAAAGTTGCTAAGTCAGTTCTGTTTTTTTTGAGACAGGGTCTCCCTGTAGCCCCAGCTGGCCTGTAACTCACTCTGTAGACCAGGCTGGCCTTGAACTCATGGAGATCCACCTGCTTCTGCCTCCTGAGTGCTAGGATCAAAGGTGTGCAACACCACACCCAGTACTAAAGACGGTTTTTAGCCACCATGTCGATGCTGGGAATCAAACCCGGGTCCTCTGCAAGATCAGTCAGTGCTCTTAACTGCTGAGCCATCTCTCCAGCCCCGCTAAGTCAGTTCTTAATGTCTCACTTTGACTCCTAATCATATACTAATTGTGTGTTGCTTGCTAATTAGTTCGCCATTCTTTTTTCTTTTGTATATGCTTTAGACCTCTCCTTTCCTTCTGCTTTTTGGCTTCTCTTAGATCCTTTAGCACCTAGCATGGTCTTCATTACTAAGGGAGGTAGTCATTAAAACAAACTATTTTCATCATTTTCTTTCTTTTCTGGCAGCGTATGTGAACACAGCAAAGAGAATCTTATGACGCCTTCCAATATGGGGGTGATCTTTGGGCCTACCCTGATGAGAGCTCAAGAGGACACTGTGGCTGCTATGATGAACATCAAATTTCAGAACATCGTGGTAGAAATCCTGATTGAACACTTTGGCAAGGTAATCATTTCCTGTCATTAATATCTTCCCTAAGAAGCAGTGAAAAATAACTGTAGTGGACAGAAATAGAAGTAGAGAGACTAATTGGAAGTGTACTGATTTTTTTTTTTTTTGAGACAGGGTCTTCCTGTAGCCCCAGCTGGCCTGGAACTCACTATGTACACCAGGTTGGCCTTGAACTCACAGAGATCGGCCTGCCTCTGCCTCCCAAGTGCTGGGATTAAAGGCACGAGCCACCACGCCCAGCCCAGCTGAGTGTACTGATTTAATAGTGTAGTTAAGAAATGCTTAGACCTTAGATGAGGGTGGTAACAATGGAAATGGTAAAATGTGGTCAAATTCTAAATATACAGATATTTAGATAAAATATTTTTATTAATTCTTGGAAATGTATTTTATTCATATTCACCCCCCTCTAAATATAATTTAAAAGGCCAAGACAGCAGCAGGTGTTGACAATCATTTGCGGAGTATGAGAGACACAAAGAAAAATCCTGAGCAGAACTCAGGTGGTTTTAATTTTTTTTTCAAATCTGACCAGTTGCGAGGATTAAGTTGCCAAGTATTAAAATAGATAGAGTTAAGGGAGGAGAAATTCGCAAGAGAAGAGCAGGATTCAGTTTGAGACGTGTTAAGTTAGGTATGCGTATGTAACACCAGAGGTCTGCAAAGGGAGAAGAGGATTAGAGAAGTAGAGTTGGCCTTCAGTAGCATAGAGGCAGCAGCTGCAACCATGTGAGTCAAGAGTGCTTTTGCCTACAGCAAAAGAGTGTTGTACCAAGGATTGAAATCTACAGTGTCAATCTTTGAAGTACCAATAGAAGAGACTACAAAACAGGTTGAGAAGAAATGGTCATTGGCAAGAGAACCTGTATAGGTCAGGACGCGTAGATTTCTGGAGATGAGTTTTTAGAAAAGAGTGTAGGATAGCACTGAAAAGTATCTACTCTTTATTTTCTAATGTAGAAATAAAAGGAATGCATGCACACAGTAAAACTTCCAAACTAAGGCCGGGTGTGGTGGCACATGCCTTTAATCCCAGGACCCAGGAGACAGAAGCAGGCAGATCTCTGTGAGTTCAAGGCCAGCCTGGTCAACTAGAGAGTTCCAGGACAGCTGGGGCTGTGGTGAGATCCTATCTCAAAAAGACTGCCTCTAAATTTTCAAACTATATAGGGTGAAAACCAACTCTTTACCTATACCAGCTTGTACTTCTAGTCGTCATTTGAATAGTTTTTTTTTTCTCATTTGGGAGATGAAAAAAAAATACACAGATTCACATACACATGCACCATTACATTTATGGACTTTTAATTTTAATATATATTTATATATCTATATAATATATATATATATCATATATATACAATTATTAGATTTTTGTAAGAGAAACTGGACTTCTGTATTTGATGAAAGCACATCTCATGTTACTAGAGTAGCAAAAAAGGGTGCTGTGACAGCAGGTTTGTCATTTGGACAAAAGGAAAATTAAATCCATACCACACACTATACCTTAAAATAAACTCCAAATGGAACATAGAGCTAAATGTAAAGCTGGAAAATACATGTTTACTAGGAGAAAACATGGATGGACTGGACTCTTCTTTAACCTTACTGTAAAGAAAGGCTTTTTTAAATTTTATTTTATTATTTCTGTATGTGTATGAATGTATTGTCTGCATGCAAGTTTGTGCACCTGTGCAATGCCCTGCGGAGGTCAGAAGAGGGTGTCGGATTCTCCTGGAACTGGAGTTCTCCTGGAATTGGAGTTTCAGATGGTTCTTGGCCGCCATGTGGGTGCTGGGGATCGAACCCTGGTCCTCTGCAAGAGCGTCGGTGCTCTTAACTGCTAGGCCATCTCTCCAGCCCCAAAGAAAGGCTTTCTAATTATAATACATTACAATGTCCTCACAATAAAATAACAATTAATTAATTGGTTTACATAAAAATATTTACTTGCCCAAAACACCATTAGAAGCTCAAAAAGATAATCAAACTGGGAGAAAATATTTGAAACATATCAGAAGTTTGTAGCCCTAACATATAAAGAGCTCTTACAAATAGAAGGAAGGTCAGAATAAACTTGATAGAAAAAGGGGAGAGTACATGAACAAATGATTCATAAAGAAGATATAGCACTTAAACATAAAACAATGTTCAAAGTCATGTTAAATTTCACAAATATAAGTTAAACTAACATTGAGATAATTACTTTTTACCTAATGGATCTGTAAAAATTACAAAAAATGGCAATTTATTTTATTGGTGATACATGAGCAAGACAAGAATTTTCATGCAGTACTTGTGGAAATGCAAATTGATATAATCATAGTGGAGGTAAATTTGGCAATAACAAACAAGATTGCAAATGCATTGAACTTTGCCATTGACATCTACTTTTAGGAATCTTCCCTGAAGGTACACTTCCAGCAATACCCCCCAAAAAATGTTGATACAGTGTTTTAGGAACAATTTTCCAGATTCTCGGTAGGTTACATATGCAGCTGTCATATGGCCTAGCAGCAACCAAACTGTTAGCTGTGTGCTTAAGGAAAAGAAAAATGGGTACTTAGAGGATGTTTTATATATTCATAATACTACTAATCGTAATGGCCAAAACATAGAAATTTCCCAAATATCCATCAACTAATGAATAGGTAAGCAAATGTACAATGGAATAGTATTCATCTAATAAAAGGTATGTACTGATGTCTGTTATAATATGGATGAATCTTGAAAACACTGTTTGGCAGACCTATAGCTCAGACCTAAGGGACCATATATTGTAGGGCTACAACTATATGAGTTATCTAGGATAGGCAAATCCATAGAGATAGAAAGCAAATTTGTGGACTCTAAGATATTGAGAATGGGAAAAATGGGGGTGACTACTTTAAAGGGTATGGGATTTCCTTTTGGGGTGAGGACGACATTCCAAAACCAGATAACATTGATTGTATAGGAATGTGAATATACTTATTTGTATATTGACAAATGAATAAGATGGTTAAATTTATTTTTTTGACAAAAAATTTTGTGATATCATTTTAATGGTAAAATACCTAAATGATTTTACATAGGGGAATTGTATTAACAAGTACATTCACATAATGCAGCTTTAAAAAAATGAGAAAAGATATTTGCTTCCAGACAACAGGGATATATATACGTGGTTTTCCCTATTCTTCAACTGACTCCAGCTAATACTATGGACATTATTTATAAAAAAACAACTCAAGAGGATTCTGAAATATGGACAAAAGCTTGCAGACTGGTTAGGGACTTTGGGAATGGAGAAATGATACTGCTATGAATCATTTGAATTACCTTTTTTGCCTAATAATACCAAAGAGCTTATCATAAACAAATCCTTAAAACACCAATGACTGCAGACCCAAATTCTCTTGATAAAAAAGTTTCTGTCTCTAGTCATGAGGCCTTGAGAAGTGTAGCAAAACAACCGACGAATATTTTAGATGATAACCTCTGTACTGCAGCCAAACATTGTACAAAATGTCATAGCACCACTCCCACCTCTGCTAGTGAAGGCCAAATTCAGGTCTGAATTTTTATCTTTGGCAGCCTGTGGCAAGGCATCTGCACTCCCTGTTGGCATGGTGTCAGCAAAGGTCTATTTGAGGGCTGGAGCTTTGTTGCCACCTTGTAAAAATGAGACCTCCTCCTCTAGTCTCCGTGGTGTCAGGGGAGACTGTGTGGGGCGCCTGCATTCACGTGCCCATTTAGCACTGGAGTAGTACCAGAAGAGGTCTGAAGTTTTACCAGCACAAAGTAGTAACAAGGTTTCTATAGAGCAGTGACAGTGTGGTTATATGGGATCAGTAAAGTCCTCAAGCCTGGGTGGTTTGAGGAGGGACAGAGGAAGGAGCTTAGGCTCCTATTCGTATCTAGCAGCAAGTTGTTTAAGGCCAAAGCCTAGACTTTGCTCTATTCTTGTAGAAGTGAGGTAAGACTCATTCTCCACTGTGTTGGCACTGTTTGAGCAAGCCTGTTATCAAAGGAGATTTATGTAAGATGCAGGCTCTCATAATGTTCCAAATTTATGCGCATTAGTTGAAAATAATTTGTGAAGCCAAAAATCAGACTGATCTCAACATGAATGAGAAAATGCTCTCAGCACCACGTTGGCACAGATGTTAATTATCTGACAAAATATTTAAAGCAACAGCCATAAAAATTAATGAGCAATTAGGAATACATTTGAGACCAATATAAAACATTTAAATACCAGCAAAGGAATAGAAGTACAAGAATCAGATAAGCTAGGTGTAGTGGGGCCCATCTACAATTGCAGTATTTATGAGACTGACACTGGAAGATTTTTAAGTTCAAGACAATAGCTAGAGCTTATCTCAAAACACAATAATAACAAACCAGAAAGCAAAAAGATGATGAAGAAGAAGACAGCAACAGTAACAACAAATCTAAATGGAAATTCCAGAACTGAAAAATGCATCAGTGAGTAAAATTGAGGGAAAAAGGCAGTGTATGGTCTCAACTCTTCTCTGAAGAGGACAGAGGAAATAGTTAGTGAACTTGATGATAAAACAGAATTCATAAAATCTAAATTACTAGAAGCTGAGAAAATTGTTGGTATTATACCTAACCTCAAATAATAGTGAAAGGAAGTTCTCTAAACAAAAAGGAGAAAGAAAAGGGAAAAGTTTTGTTCTGGTGTGATGGCATGGTGAAATGGCTCGGAAGGTAAAGGTGCTTGCTATTAAGCCTGAAAGCCTATTTCATTCCTGGGACCCATGTAGTGCAAGAAGACAACCAACTTGCCCAGCTTGTCCTTTGACCTCCACACACATGTGCTGTAGCATGTGTGCACTCACATACATACATACATATTCACACACAATAAATAAATAAATAAATAAATAAATAAATAAATAAATGATAGAATCTGGAGCGTCAGAAGAATGAACAACAGACAGAATTATGACTAAACTCAATACATTTTCCTTACTTAGAGTTCTCAATTATGTTTGATTACAACCAAAAATTATAATGTGACTCCCTATGAATCTAGATGAACTATTTTAGCACATGTATTATAAAAAAGAAGGAAGTTTTGTATAGTTTGGTGAAATGGGTATAAATCATATAACATCTTAAAGCAAGCACTAAAAAAAATTCAGAGGATGGAACTTAGTGGTAGAGAGCTTGTCTACCATGAAAACATCCCTGGGTTTGATCCTCAGTACTTGCCACAATTCAGGGAGACATACCAAACAACAAATTTGAAAATATGTAGCATTAAATTGTGTATAATTATAAGCAATATTTATGTGATATGGGAAAAACAAAAAATAGATACTATGGAATAAAACAATAGATCAGCATCCTTCCTGCATATAGATGTAAAACCCCCTAATGACATATTAGCAAAAATTTGTTTTTGTGTTATGATTTTAAAACCAGTTAAAATGTTTTAATAAACTAAAAAAACAAAATCACATGTTTATTTTTAGAACCAATAATTTTGAAAATTAATATCAAAACCAAAATTGTGTGCAGTATCTTCATCTTTGTTTTAAAAAAAATCATATAAATAAATCCTATCAGCAAGATCTTATTAATAGTGAAATACTTTTCCCCTTAAAACCAAGTCAAGGATACTCTTTCACCACTGTGGTTTGGCATAGTAATAGGATTTCTACTCATATAATTGGTAAAGAAAAAGAAACAACCTCTCCTCCTGCAGGTATCCCAACTTAGGGGCAAGGAGCCCTTACCTTTTGTGGGGCCTTGGATCCCCTGGCCAACATCCCCCTGGTAGAACAATCCATTGCTGATGTCAGAGCTCCTGCATTATTATACTTTGCCTAAGTGCATAGCCCAAGGACTTTAGTATTATATTTGGTTCTGAACAGAGTATAATCCTTTTCACAGTTCTTATGTCTATTAGTCAATTAAAGAAGGCACTTTTAGTAGATCGAAAGGTTTACTCCTGCAACAATACTGTCAGCCCCCATGAAAGGAAACAGCCGAATCTGACCAAAATCCAAGTCAACCTAGCTCCACGAGAGAGAGGACAGTTTTAAGTTCTCATCCACACTGTGCCCCTTTTAAGCCTAGGGAACAATCTGCGGAAAGAGGGTGTAGATGTGATTAGTAGAATTAAAGGCTCGCATTCGAGTGTGAATAGGTGAAACTACAGCGATGTTAGTCGGACACTCATTTGCTCAACTTGATGCGAACAAAACACCTGTCACCTCCATGAATGGTGGGACCTGTGGGGTTTGTGGCACAACCAGTCTTATAGATTGGTTTGCACCGAAGGATGCTTATACTCCATGGCTTAATCAGCCTTATAGCTAAAAAATGAAAAAAGAAAAACCTGAAAGTGCAGGCACATTATGGCGATACATGATACATGGATGGTGGTGGGGGGGGGACGGGGGGAAAGGGAAATATGCCCTGATCTGAATTGGAAAATGATGCACAAACCATCAATAAAAATTAAATTAAAAAAAAAAAAAAGAAAAAGAAACAAATCATTCTGTATATGTCCATTTTCCCTTACAAATTATAACAAAATACCCTGGCCTATATATTATATATAAAACAGAGGAGTTGACAATTCTGGAGGCTCTAGAGAAGGATGCCAACATCACATTGGCTCTGATGATGGCCTGTTGACTGCATCATAGGTAAAAATGGGAAAAATTAAGAAAGACTTTAAGAAAAAACAAACACAACTCCACAAGCCTCCATGAACTAATTAGGAGAATTATCAAGCTTCTATGAGACAGGAACAATATGAAAAATCAATAGCAGTGTTCATAGGGGACACAGTGAAATATTACTTGCAGTACAATATTATTTGCAGTAACTCAAAACAAATGAAATGCTTAAATGTTAAGCTTAACAAAGCATTTGCTGGTGTTCCATGCTAAAGCAGCAGAATGCCGACAAGAGAATTCATAGAAAATATAGGCAAGTTAAGAGGCACAGTATGCTCATTGAATAGAATACTCAGCATAGTAAAGATAGAATAGCTTTCCAAAATGATCTCTCATTTTAAGACATGAACAAAATTCAGCCAAACATTTTCTGTATATAGAGTCAGAATTATAATCTTAAATAGGAAAATATAAAAGGAACACTAAAAGCTAATATCATTTTGAAAAGGAGCAAACTGTAAGGTACTATTAATATCAATGCTTATGGTATTCAATAACTAAGACAATATATAACTGGCAGAAGGATAGACACAGACAGTGGAACAGACCAAAGAAGCTATAGTTCGAGGGCTGGAAACATGGCTCAGCAGTTAAGAGCACTGGCTGCTCTTGCAGAGGACCCAGGTTCGAATTCCCAGCACCCACGTGGCAGCTAACAGCTGTCTATAACCCTAGTTCCAGGTGATCTGACGCCCTCTTCTGACTTCCTTCAGCATTGCATAACATGGGTGCATCTACCTACATGCAGGCAACACACTCATACACATAAAAAATAAAAATAATGAAATATTTCTTTAAAAAGTGCACAAATCTTCAGGTAGAAGGCTTCCAAGTCAGTTCCTGTTCCATTAATCTAAGTCATATCCCTGAAGCATGCCCTGTTCTGAGCAGTAGGGTCTTATTTTCTATTTCTGGTGGGTAATCAGGAGCTTTGGCTATAGTCTGCATTATTTTTAGAGTCACTTGGATTGTTCTCACCAACCATTCAAAGGGAGGTATCCTCTGTCTTGCACTGTGTTCCCTGCCACATATCCCCTAGTTTGCAAAAGCAGTGCACCAATGTTCAGATAGTGCATGCAAATTTTTCATGGGGTCTTGGGGCATCATATTACATTTGGTGTTCCCTAGCCTCCCAAGGTCCAATCAACTCTATTTCTTCTTCCCTTCACATGCCCCTTCTCCCTCCTTAGCCCCAGCACCTGCATCCCTGGGCATAGTCAAGTTAAGTGCCTTGTCTGGGGTCACAGAATGAGCAAGTTTGGAAACTCAGATTTGACATTATTTCAGATCTACACTAGGCCACCTCATGGTCTCTCCTGAGTTCTTGAAAATGAATAACTAGAGTAAATGGGCATAATGGTATTTAGTGATACAAAGCCCAATTAAGTTTGAGAAAAGAGTTGCTGAAGGGTCATGCACACATTGAATACGTTAGAAGATATGCGAATTCTGGCATTTGGTGCTCAGTTGTGGATGTGGTATGCCTGGGTAAGGAGTTTGATTCAGTCATCTATACGGAAGGAACCATAGAAGTGATTCAGTGTAGCCTGGCTTTCTTCACGTTAAATGTTCTAATTTGTGAATGGCTAGAGGGATGATTCTGGCATGTTTAGTCGGTTATAGGTCAAAATGTTTTTCTTTTTTTTTTTTTTTATTCTCTGCATTTTTTAAGAGAAAAGGCCAAGTTCAATTTTACCAAAGATATCTGGTTTATGAAAGTGATTTTACTACTTTTGGTCAAGATCTCAAACTATATACTATAGCATTCTGTGCAGATCAAGTGTTGGTTTTGTTATTCCCAGGATCCAGTAGAAGGTCATTTCTGCTAACCAGTGCTCAGCAATAGAGTGAAGTTGGCACACCTTATTTAGTAACCTATAAACATGTGTTAAGTGATTGCAGGTCAGATCTTTGTATGATACCAAAGATGTACTCTGGCTATGTTTTCAAGCAGTAGCATGGCAACCAAGGATCTTTTTGACTTATAAATTATTTTCATGCAAAACATTCTACTTGGAGATGGAAAATGAACTTCCAGTTGATCATACATTTATCAAATTGCTTTTTTTGAAGAAGAGAAAAATGATGTGAGTGAGATTGTTCCAGAAATTATGGACCTGATGTAGGTGTAACTGCACTGAGTACTTGTGGGGATTAAAAGGGATAATATATGTGAGAGCTGAGGCTGCTCTACAAGTACAAGGGATTATATGTTCCTGCCGAGTTGTTGAGTTAATGGGATATGATTTTTCAGCTGACATATATTATAATTTCAGTTATATTTTTCCATTTATGTTTGCTCCTTAGTAGAAAAGGGCTTAAACACATTTGTTTTAAGTATCTCTCCCAGCCTCTCTTTTAACACTATCCAGAATCTGTAAATAAAATTTAAATGAGACAAGTGAATTGATTGTTACAGGAGTCTGTTCCTAGATCTGTCTTAACATTGATTTTTTAGAAATAATTTGAATCATCTCTAAATTTCTGAGTTGGAGAGTTGGTAAGTTATGAGGGAAGATCCTCTCTTTAATAGCACCCTACACCAGCACTCTCAGTTATTGTGAAGTTCTCAGTCTTCCTAGCACATGGAGCAGTGTGTATCAGGGTGCAGGAACCTGACACTTATGGCTTGAGACACAGAGGTCATCTGGGCTGACAGAGGAAGGTTGATTTCTGTTTCCTGAACATTTTGTTTTAAGGGAGCTGCTGAGAATTCCAAGGGAAAGAGAGAGGTCAGCTGGGAATGCAGTTGTTAGTGATTTAGTTTTGAGGACAAAATGTTACTTCACTTAAGGGGATGAAATATGGGATAGATCCATTTGAATATCAGAACTAGAAAGGAACACCAAAGATATTCTTGCCGAGGTCCTTCATTTTACATAAAGCCTCTTTGCAGGTTACAGTGGCAACGGCAAATGGGCATCGGCCCAGCTTCTTTCCCACTCTTCTATTCTTTGGAAGCTTGTCACACACTCCTATAGTCCCTCATAGCTAGTTTAGAATGAAGCTCAGGAACAAGCCTTTACATTTTATCTCCCCTGTGCTTTGAAAGCACGTCTTGTCAGCCAGACAATCAGGCTTTAGCCATCTTCCTCTTTTATTGCTCCTGAGTCCACTGTATTATTGCTAGAAACTAGTTGTTCAGCTTCCTCAGACTTAGGCTTGTGTGCGGTGAACCTGGAATCAAGCTATGTGCATAGTGTGGGACACTGCACAGTTCACCCATCTCATCCTTATTCTGACTCTAAAATTATGAGTATTATTGGTTTCCTACATTAAGGACCAGAGCTACTGAGTATGGTGAGGAGCAAAGCTCAGAGATATCTGTATCTGTCCAGTTAAAGTTGCATGTCAGATAGCGAAGACCTTTTTCATGTGAAATATTTAATTTTTTTTTAATTTATTTCTGTATGTGTATGAATGTACTGTCTGCATGCAGGTCTGTGCACCCGTGTCGTGCAATGCCGCAGAGGTCAGAAGAGGGTGTCGGATTCCCCTGGAACTGGAGTTCTCCTGGAATTGGAGCTTCAGACGGCTCTCGGCCGCCATGTGGGTGCTGGGGATCGAACCCGGGTCCTCTGTAAGAGCGGTCGGCGCTCTTAACCGCTAGGCCATCTCTCCAGCCCCTCATGTGAAATATTTAAGAAGAGTGGTCAGTTGTGCTTGTTTTTGCATACTGAAATTGACTTAGCTGTTGTTATTTTTCCTTAAGTTCTCAATACTTTCATTTTTGTTAAATTTTCAGTCCTGGGGAATCAAAGCCCGGCTGCATGTTCTACCACTGAGCTACAACTCCAATACAACTCAATATAACTCTAACTCTCACCGTTCTAGCACTGAGCTATAACTCCAGTCCATTTTTCCCCTTTTACTGGGTGGGTAGGTGCTTTTAAATGATTCAATATATTGCTTCACTGTCTAAGTATAGTTTTCTGTGAGAGAAATTATGCTCAAGATAATTAGGAAACCTACTATTCGTATAAGTCAAAATGGATTTTATTGTCTCTAAAGAAACATAGAAGTCATGCTTGAAAGAACTGGAAAACAGAATGGTACAGTCCTTGTTGCAGCCATAGATGATTGAGGGCAGTTCTTCCTGTAAACTGGCCAGGGAAAGCTGCATTGTTCTCAATACAAAGTTTGTGGGAACTCAAATGCTGCCTATGTTCCCAAATGTCCAAATAGGAATCCATCCAGGGGAAACAAAAAACCCTCAGCAATGTTGTAGCAACATGATGGATTTGAGGAGGCAAACAAGAGTCTCTTTTAAGAAACAACTCTGATTTATATATTTTTTCAGACACCTAATCTAGCAGCCCAGAGGATATAGGTATATTCCTTCTTTCTGAAATGTGGCTTCTGTGAATTTGAGTTTGCCACCAGAGGGCAGCAAGAGAACATGTGTGTCTCTTATCTCACTCCTTTGTGAAGTGATAGATGAGGGGGTGCCCCCCCAAATATATGTGCAAGCACATAGATGTATAGATGAATTTTTAATAACATTAATATAACCATTAATTATATTTTACAATAAAACATGTTTTATATTTTAATTTTAATTATTATACACTGCATATATATGTACAAAGTAGGCATATAGAGCGAGTGAGAGAATCTAATTAAACCAGGTCTGTGCTTTATTGCATTTAATCTCTGAAATGATAAGCCTAAGCTAAAAGTTATTAAAATTGACATTTTTATTAGTTTGTACATGTTAGGACATTTTCAGAATCTAATATGTAGTTAAGCTGAGAATTTGGCAAACAGTTTCAAATGAATCTTTGGAAAAATATCTTTAAAAGTGTGAATATTAAGCTCAAAGTGTAACCTGAAAAAATATTTTTAAGCAAAGAATTATTAAGATTGAGAAAATTCAGAAGTGTTCATTAGTCATAGTGAATCTTTGAAAACACTGTTTCGAGTTTTCAACCTTGGCTAAGTTGAGGTCTTCACCTTTTCCAGCAGCCTAGTTCTCTTGGGCTCTGGAGCAAGGGCAAGCCTTACTGGAGGTGAATAAGCATGGTTAAACCCAATGAGATTGGGTGTGAAGTGCAAGGTGCATTTGCATTTGGCCCCCAATGATCAGAGACCTGAAATGTTCATTATGACTCACTTTTTCGATTCTGGTCACCCTAAGAGCTCTCTTGAAGATTCAGCATTTGGTTTTTGCCTGAGCTAGTACTACAATAATGATTGCATCAGTAAAAACAATAGACGACATTTATTGAAGACTTGCTCCCTGCTAAATATTTGATATCCAGTAACATTACAACAACTTTATGAGGTGTTCTCCCATTTTACTTATGGGTAAATTCACACATAGAAAGGTGAAGTTTGTTATAGGCTATCAAAATCATGCATGTGCTTTTCTTTTTTGTCAATTTCTAGTTTGTGTGTTCAGGGGGAGAGAGAGAGAGAGAGAGACAGAAAGACCGATGAATATAGAGTGGAGAATCCAATGCTTTAGATTTATTGACTTATTTGTTACTTTTGCTTTTGAAGTGCTAGGGCCTTGCACCTGCTAGGCAAGCATTCTTTCACTGAGCTACATCCCCAGTCCTTGAGAATTTAAGATGATTTCCAAGGTCATATAGACCATTTGTCTCAATGGAAAATGATCATTCCATAGCATTTGTTTGTGTCCCTGCCATGTGCTTTGGAGTACTCTGAAGTCTCTGGTTTGAACACCAGAGTCCAGACAATATGGTAAGACTAGGGTCAGTAGGCCAGACAGGCAGATGGATATACTCTGGCAGCCAGAATTAGAACATCCTGAGTTTCTACAGTCAGGCAGTAGTGCCAACAGGAGTTTCAAAGACTGGAAATCAGTGGAGGAGCACTGAGAGATTGGATGGTTTATTTCTTTTCACTGACATTTTGGGACTGGTTACTCTGAGATTTGGGGTTACTGATACTTCCTTGAATTAAGACAAGGAACCCAGAAAATGTCCAGATTATGTCTATAGGCATTTCAGATATCACCAGTGACAAGAATGCAATGCAAAGAATGGGAAATAAGTTGAGAACCAGATAGTCCTTGAGTTTAATCCTTATGCTAGTCTTTGCTAGTTGGGTAGCCTTGAACAAGTGAATTTATCTGCCTGATTCATGTTTGCCTCATTTTAAAAAGTAGACTAAAAATTAGCTCTACATCACTGAGTTATTGGGAGAATTTGATGTGATAAAGGTGTCAAGTGCTCTCTCTATATGGACAGTATAATGCCCATCTCCATGCCCTATACTGTGACCATTTTACAGTATTGACAGGAAGTGAACTTGAACTCAGTGATGTCATTCTTCTGTAATCTTTTTAACTTGCTGTTTCTTAAGTCATTGTAGTAAAAATAAGCATGTCTTAGAGGTCCTTAGACCATTATTTACTTATGTTTGCTTGTGATAAAGAAGATCTTTATTTCCACAGCCTAAATCATCTCCTGTTGTTCTAAAAAGAACACTCCACTAGAAATCTACCATACAATTCTTGGTAGAAAACACCCAGTCATTGATGCCAAGTAGAGGCATTCTTGGCAGGATATGACTTCATTCTCTCATTTTCTTGGTATTCTCATCCTGAAGCAGCCAACCAGGGGAATGGATAAACAACCAGAGCATGGATTACAGACTATAATATATATATATATTATATATTAGTATATACTATTATTATTATATTATATTAGTCTGTCTAATCCTAATATATATATATATATGTAATCAGTGGAAGGCTATAACTATTTCCTATAGCAGATACTGTCCTTTAAGGGAAAAGTTACCATACTGGGCCTTAGAACTCTGACTCTAATTGATCTTCTATGATCTTTGGATACTTGGGCAAATTGTATCTACTTTTTGGACATTAGATTTCCTATAAATACAATGTATTGGTAGAACTAAATAGGATTCTACAATATTATATCCAAAAAAACTTAAAGCTATGTGTTGCTGATTCAAAGGACAGCCTTAGTGACAGCTCTCTTTAAAAAATTGGCTCTTGGTTACAACAGACGTGACATTTTCAAAGTTCTGTACATATTCCAAGAAAACTTGGTGACACACTTGATGTTTAAAGTGGTTTGTGCCAAATGCTAAGAGCTCATTATTTTTGACCCCATTGCCACCTTTATTTCTAATGTAGTTCAAAATATAGTTTTTGCTAATATAACCAGATCCCAGAAAGCTCAACATAGTGTCAGCCAGAATGTAAATGGAGACTTGGTGGAAAGCTGGGATTCATCAGGGCCAAGTATTATAGCTTTGATTTATAGAAAGGCAAGGGTTTTTTTGTATAATCTGATATTTGCAACCCTGAAGCAGCATCTGGGGTGAATCTGGATATTTGCTCAGCTCTGTCAAGATTTCTAAGAGTTAAGTCTGATGTCTTGGATTTTGAGAAATTTGGAAATGACTATCTTATGTTAATACTTTTGTTTCACACCTAAAGACATGACAGAGAAGAATCTAGAAGAGGATTATTGTGTCACCAAACTTAGGCACGTAGTTCATAAACCCCATTCCCAGTGGAGAAAATCCATTTCCAGCTGTGCCTCAAACCAAAATGTTATCACTTGGATTTAGTTCTCTGAATCAGAAGGCAGGTGTCTGGGAGTCGAATACCTGACTCTAACCCCAGGCAGCAACCAACACCTATCATAATGGAATAATATTCATTGGATTGTGAGTTCTCTTCATCTAGGCCTTTAGAATTCAACTTAGTGAACATTTCACAAGACCCTATACATTTTTATCTAGTCTGCAGAGGGAGATCAGTTAGTCCTGCAGATTCTGAAGTGTGGGTGGGTGGGAAAATAAGTTCTGCCTGACCGTGTGCCCATTCAAAGAATCATTTGCTAAAATTTAAATGTTTTCTTCTATGTTAAATAGTAGAAAAATAGTTTACCTTGAAGTCTGACACACCTGAGTTTATAACATAGGCTTTCTACTTTTTGTCAGGTGACCTTGAACAATACATACTCTTTATTCCCATCCAAGCCCTCAGCCTCAAATGCCCTCTCCAGCTTTCTCTCCAAGTTGGTTTAGTCTGTTAGTTAAAAAAATATCTACTTAATGTTTCAGCCACATAAGACACCCTAGTGTACAGAGGAGGGAAAATGAGGACCAGTACTCTGTCACGTTCTAGTGATCATTTCTTCATCTAGCATTTGTATATCTACTTATACAAATGTGTTTTAGTGTGAAAAGGGGTAGGTACAGGGACTAATTCTGTGATGACCATAACATAGCAGTTAATCACTCATGTGTTTCAAATCTGGTTGTCATTGGAGAGAAAAGAAACTGAGAAGATTCACTAAGTGACTCGACATCCATAAAGCACTTAGAACTGTGCTTGACACATAAGCAAAGTATAGGAGTTGCCTATGAATGCTTTCAATGCTCTAAGTCCTTCTTCTGAATCAACAACTAGAACCACTGTTTCTGTCTTCTACTACTGCTGTCACTTTCCTTTTCTAGTGACAGCAGGAGGTGCACCATGTGGTTGTTTGCCCTGTAGAAAAGCCATATACCCCATGAGTTCAGGTTTGTTTCTCTTATTGTAAAAAGGTAAATTGTCCATTATCACAACCAATTTAGAATAAATCCTTCCATGGATAGTCAAGAAATCAGTGGGGGAAATTAAACAGAGCAAGCTGAGTTTCTTTTCTGTGCCTCTCCAATTCCCTTTTCATCTATAAAAGTTTTCTCATTAAAATTGGGCTGCCAACAGTAAATCAAGAGATCGTGGGCTCTTGATTACAGAAACTAATAAAGTATACTCTTAATAATAAAAGAGTTCTTGGACTCAGTCACTCTTTCTGTATCCATCTCTTATGAGAAACTATGGAGTTCCCCCCAACTTTTCCTTCCCATGCCCCCAAGTTGTCTATACTTTATAGTCCCGTTTTCCAGGTTCTTATGATACTCATTCACTCAATAAATATTTGCTAAATTCATATTATATAACAGGGAAAATTCTAGACACTGGGAATACTCCCATAAACAAAAGAAAAGCCTTTTAAATGAGTCTTATATTCTTCTGGGGAGAGATCATTGATAAACAATTGGATATATTTACCATGTGATGGTAAGCACTCCAAAGAAAAATAAAGCAAGTTAAAGAGCTGGTATTTTGTACAAGATAGTGGGAGAAGACTTCTGACAATTTAGGCAGTGATCTGAATAGAATAAGAGAATGAGCCATGGTAGATATCTTATGGAAGAGTAGTTCTATGAAAAGTGAAAGCCAATTACAAGAGCCCTGAGGCAGAAATATGTATGTCCTTGTCAACAGTAAAAAGAGCATAGTGGCTGCAGCCAAAGGACCATTTACCTCATTTCTCTTCTAAAAGGAAACAGAATCCCATGTGTCGTCATTAAACTGAAATGTGAGGAAAGAATAGTGCTGTACACCTGTAATTCCAGCACTCAGGAGGCTGAGGCAGGAAGACTGTTATAAGTTCAAGGACATCCTGGGGTACATATAATGAGTTCCAAGCCAGACTGGAATACAGAATGAGTCCCTATCTCCAACAATAAACAAAGTAATGGAAAAGTTACAGAAAGTAAGGTCTTTGGAGGGCCCACAGAATAGAAAGAGGTAAAGCGGTCTTCTTACCCCAGGAATTGCCAAAATTTCCACATTTAAGTTTTGGCTCCATGGTTTCCATCTGCAGGCCAGCGTTGGGAAGGATGTTGCAATCCATGATGACTGCATGGTTATGTAGGCCACATTTTTCATTTCAGAGTGGTCATACAACAAGAATTATCTGTCCCTCTTTTCTAGACTTCTCTCATTTAAACAGAATGCAATTTCTTCAATATAATGTTTTTACTAAAATGTTGTGCATTTTTTAAATACAACTTAATCCCATTTAGACTCCCTCTCTATCTGCACCCTCAGATTTCATGCATAAACAAAATACTCCCTCCAGATTTCATGCATAAACAAAATACAATTGTAAACATACCCGTTACTTTCTCTGAGCCCTGCCTACTGGTATAATGGTAGAACAGTTCTTTAAGTCTACTTGAAGGAGCTTCTTTTTTAAAAAAGCAGGGAAGTGATTTTGTCAATGACAAGTGAATAGTTTGTGTAACTAGGGAAGGATAAAAGATCATTTAATTTGCCAGAAACCTTGAAAAGCTGTTGAATCATTATCTCCTGATCCGTATACCTCAGAATAATTCCAACCACCCCACTTCCCTTATCTTTCCCTTTGAGCGTATCTGTTTCTTTCTGTCATTGTCTTACTCTAAGTAAACATGTTTGAAATTCTTTTTAGTATTGATCATATTTGTAATAGTTTTCATATATTTGGTGTTTGGTATGGTCAAGTTTAGGTTTTCTGCATACACAATCTCATTCAATCACCACAACTATATGTGGCAGATAACATTTTCAGTTTGCTATTGAAGTTTTATATCAAACCCAGGGCTGCAAAAGTAGTAGGTGCCAAAGCCTCAACATAACTAGGCCTGACTCCAGATACCATATACTTTGTATTTATTACTCTCTCCTCACTATTGCAGTTGGAGAAACAACACATGACAAGGTGAATTCTATTACTTAGTATGTGTTAATGGGCCTGGTAACCAAGATTCATCTATGCATTGGAAAATCTATTGCTGAACTGTAGCCTTTTGCCTGGTGCTCCATCAGGATCAAGATTTACATAAGAATAAGACTCAAATTTCTGATGTCAGGAAAGGCAAACTGGTACTTGGGATGAAATGCATGAACTACTGTGATGCAGATGTGTACCGGATCTTATAGAAGTACATGTCGAAGTGCTGGTGGTTCTTATTCTTCCTTCTCATCTTCCTCCTCCTCCTCCTCCTCCTCATTTTTTCATTATTTTTTACCTTGGGTGAAATATGACGGTATATAGTCCAGGTTGTCCTGAACTCTTGATCCTCCTTCCTCAGTCTCTCAGATGCTTGGACCACAGTTGTGCATGACCACACCTGGTCAGAGAAGATCTCTTACAGTGGTTAAATGCATAAGGGGAGTTTTGAAAGTAATGAGAGTAGATTAATTGAGGTGCCAACAAACTTCCTATCTTAAAGGTTTCCCATAAGGGGAGACTACAAATTCAGTGCTCAAATAAGGGAGAAGTTCACTTTTGTCTTGTATAGAAGTCTACAAGAAATAGTTCAAAGTTGATAAGACATCTCACCATCCTCACCACTTGGCTTCAATCTCTAGGTCCTAGATAATGTTCCATTTGTCTGTATTTGCCACCCAGTGAGAAAGAGAAAAGAAGCAGAAGGGAACATATATAACTTCCTTATAAACACTCAATCCAAAATATTCTATGCAGCATGTCCACTTATATTCTGTTGTTTAGAATATAATTCAGTGGCCTTACCTCACAATAAGGGAGGCTAAGTAATGAAGGCATAGTTACTCAGCAAAAAAAAAAATAGGAAAGTGAGGATAAATGAAGAAATGAGCCTCTATTATAAGGAGGGGGCATGGGTTTCTAGGTATAAGACCCCTGAATACGTACAGGAATGGGAGATAGAAGAGCTGAAGAATGGTAGGAAGCCAAAGAATGAAACATCTAAGAACATAGAGAGCTATCATATTTGACATGGCTGCAATATAAGATGATTGGAGAGAATACAGATAAATAAAGACTGAAGACTGTGGGTAGTGACTACATTAAATATTTTTATTTATTTATTTGAATTTTGTGTGTATGAGTGTTTTATGTGCATGGGTTTAAGTGTTCCATGTGCATACATTGCTCACAGAGGCTAGAAGAGGGGAATGGATCTCACGGAACTGGAGTTACAGTTATTAGCTGCCATGTGGGTGCTGGGAACCAAACCTGGCCCTCTGCAATAGCAGGCAATACTCTTAACTGCTGAACCATCTCTTGTTCCCATGTGGCTGGATTTTAAATTACCTCATGGTAACTAAGGAATTTGAACTTTGGCCTCAAACAATGAGGATTTACTGAAATATTTTAAGCAGAGTGTAGCATAGTGAGATTTGAATTAGAAAGAGCATCCTAGTACACCATAAATATTTGTGAAAGGAGTGACTGGAGGAAGGAACAATTAGTGGACTATGTAGTCATCAGAAGGAGACATGAAGGGCTGGAGAGATGGCCTAGTGATTAAGAGTGCCAACTGCTCTTGCATAGGACCCGGGTTCGATCCCGATCCCCAGCACCCACATGGCGGCTGAGAACCGTCTTTAACTCCAGTTCCAGGGGAGTCCGACACCCTCTTCTGACCTCCGTGGCACTGCACGACACGGGTGCACAAACCAAACCTATAGGCAGACAGTACATTCATACACATACAAAAATAAATAAAATTAAAAAAAAAAAGGAAACATGAAACTCTGAGCTAAGGCAGTAGCGATGAACAAAATGGAGAAATCAAAGAGATAAAAAGAAGTATAAATGACAGAAGTTGGTGACTAAACAGAGAATAATGTACAGATTTCTAATCTGATCATTAGCATTGTTTTAGGTGATAAGAGTTGAGTGTGGTGATAATTCTAGAACTGTTCAGATTGAGGTGCTTCTGAGTTGTCTGTGGTATCACCGAGCCACTAATTAGGTACGTTGGTATAGAAAAAGAGTGCCTGGTGTGGTGGTGCATGTCTTTAATCCCAGCACTCAGGAGGCAGAGGCAGGTAGATCTCTGTGAGTTAAGGGCCAGCTTGGTCTACAGAGCGAGTTCCAAGCCAGCTGGGGCTACAGGGAGACCTTGTGTCAAAAACACCAAGAGGAAAAAGGGAAAAGAGTAGACAAGTCTGGGAATACAGGTCATGAGAATGAATGAAACTACCAAGAAGAGATGAGTCTATGTTCACAAGGTCCTATGACCACTGCAAACGGAGTCCTAGAAAGGGAAAAGAAAAGGGAAAGATATCCATAGAGAAGGATTAGTCAGTTGTGGTAAATGCTGAAGAAAAGTCAAAGTGAGGATTGAAAAGTATCCTTTGGATCTGGCAGATAGGTTTGTGGTAATTATTGTAAAAATGGTTAAAGAGGAGGGGTGTGGGTATTGACCAGGTTGAAGAGCAAATGCCAGATGAAGAATGGTGCTCAAACTGTCTGGTAAGTAAAGATTAAAATGTGGGTGATAGCAGGGAAGAATAGTCCAGATTATAGAGAAATCAGTTCTTTTGAATTGTGTAGACAAACAGTAACATCTAGAAAGGGGAAATGGTGGAGGAAGGTCCCTGAAGAGCCAGGAAGAGATCAGATATCGTTGAGGGCACAAGTAAAGATGTTCTACTGAGATAGAAAGTGAGGAGGAGGTAAGGGGAGTTCACGAATCTGGATACCAATGAATTTGTCATAAGAAGACAGGAAATTGAGTTTCTTTCTAAGGACTTCCTTTGGCTCTGAAGTGTGGGGTATGACCATTTGACAGGGAATAGCCTCTGGTCCAGTGTGTTAGGAATGCTTGGCAACAAAGACATCTAAGATAGTGGTGACAATAGATGATGAGTTTATCTCCATGAATAATACTTCTCAGTGCTATCAGATGGATGGATGGATGGTTGGATGGATGAAGAAAGGGAGAGTTGGAGGGATACAGGGATAGATATAAAAACATACTAAGTATATATTCAGTTTCCTTACCCTATTCAACTTTTTCAAAGTAGGTTCAGAAGGTCCCTTCAAGGTAAAAATTTTTCTGGTGTCCCATCCATTTTACTAATTATTTGTCATTCCTTATTCAGTTTTATAAAGCATGAATTTTTTGACCTTGACACTATTTTATCAGTTTAGGCCTTTTTAAATTTATTTATTTTTTATTGATTATTTGTACATTTCATGCATCATCCTTCAGTCCAATTTAGACATATTCCCCTCTCCCGGCCCCCCACCCCACCCTAGTTCACGCCTTCTGCCATATGTGTCTTACATCTTTCTCTCAGTCTTTCCAAAGTTTTTCACTGCAGAGGCTTGTTGTTTTGGGCAGGATTTAATTGTATCAGTCAGTTCTTTGATTCCATCTTTATGTTGTTGTTGTTCCCTCCCCTTTGTATTGCTCCAAAATATGCCTATATAACCATCACATATGTATCAAAATTATGACCTCTGAGAATAAATTATATGTTAATTCCAAAATATATTTAAGCATTCACATTTCCCCCCTTTAATTTTATATTACTGTAAGATATGAATACCTACCTTCCACCCATATACAGTAATTACAGAGTCTGAAAATAAGTGGTAGGTCAATTCTAGAGCCCCTTAAGAGATTCATATTATGACAGCACATTTGCTTTCAGATAAAAATAAATATAACAATAATGTTGTTCAGCTTTCCTTTCAACTGGGGATTTGGTGTTAGCATCCACAAATGAGGGTAACCATTTTTGGAATTCACATTTTTCACCTTTAATTATATATTACTTCAAAGTATGCATACATACCCTCCCCTCATATACCACAAGTGCAAAGTCTCAAGATAAGTGGTAGGTTAATTCTAGATTCCATTAAGGTACTCACATTATAATGGTACAGTGGCTTTCAGGTAAAAGGTAATATTACTCAGTTTGTCTTACTACTTCCTACTAGGTATTTGGTGCTAGCATCAACAGATGGGGAATATCATTCATCATTTGCTTTTCTGGGACTGTGATACTTCACTTAGCATAATGTCTTCTAGTTCCATCCATTTACCTGCACAGTTCATGATGTCATCTTTCTTTACTGCTGCATGGAACTCCATCATGTAGATGTACCACATTTTTTCTATCCACTCATTGGTTGAGGGGCATTTGGGTTGGTTCCAGGTGAAGAGAGCTGCAATAAACATAGATGTGCATGTATCTTTGTGGTAGGATGAGTCTTGTGGGTGTATATATCCAGGAGTAGTATGACTCGGTCAGATGGTAGACTCATTTTGAGTCTTTTAAGGGTTCTCCACACTGCTTTCCATAGTGGTTGTACAAGTTTGCATTCCCACCAGCAGGGGATGAGCATTGCCTTTTCCCCACAACCTCTCCGGCATTTGGTGTCTTTTGTTTTCATGATCTTAATCAGTCTTATTGGAGTGAGATGATATCTTAAAGTGGTTTTAATTTGCATTTACTTAAATATTAATGATGTGGAATACTTTTTAACATGTTTCTAAGGCATCTTTATTTCCTCACTTGTGAAGTCTCTGTTCAGCTCTTTACTCCATCTCTTGAGTGAGTCATTTGTTTTCTTCTTTGATATTTGAGTAACTTATATATTCTGGATGTTAATGCTCTGTCAAATGTATCACTGGTGAAGGTTTCCTCCCACTCTGTGGCTTTTTTCTTCACTCCATTGATTGTCTCTTTGCTGTACAGAAGCCTTTGAGTTTAATGAGATCACACTTGTCAATTGTTGACCTTATTTCCTGTGCAGCTGCTGTTTGATTTAGAAAGTCTTTTCCTACACCTGTGTCTTGAAGGTTGCTGCCAATATTTTCTTCTATCACCTTCAGAGTTCTGATTTTCATGTTGAGGTCTTTGATCGATTTGGAGTTGATTTTTGTACAGGGTGTGAGGTAGGGGTTTAATTCTATTCTTCTACAAAAGTGGTGATCCAGTTTTGCCAGCACCATTTGCTGAAGATGCTGTCTTTCCTCCAGTGAGTTTTTTTTTTTGGCCCCTTTGTCAAATATGAGTTGGCTGAAATTGTATGTGCTCAAGTTTGGATCTTCAATTTTGTTCCATTGGTCAACCGGTCTGTTTTTGTGCCAGTACCAGGCTGTTTTTATGACTATAGCCCTATAATATAGTTTGAAGTCTGGTATAGTGACCCCCCCTGTATTGCACTTTCTGCTCAGGGTTGCTTTGGCTATTCAGGGTCTTTTGTTTTTCCATATGAATTTAAGGATTTTTTTCCAAGTCTGTGAAGAAACTTTTGGGGATTTTAATTGGGATTGCATTGAATCTGTATATCAATTCAGGTAGAATGGACATTTTTACTGTATTATTTTTTCCAAACCATGAGCATGGGAGGTCTTTCCATCTTCTCTTGTAATCTTCAGTCTTCTTCAGGGATTTAAAATTTTTCTTGTAGAGATCTTTGGTGTCTTTGGTTAAGTTTGTTCCTAGGTGTTTTATTGTTTGGGGGCTATTGTGAGTGGGAAGGTCTTCTTGTATTCCTTCTCCAGTTGCTTGTTGTTGGTATAGAGAAAGGCTACTGATTTTTCTAGGTTAATTTTGTATCCTGCCACTTTACTGAAACTCTTAATCATTTCTAGGCGTTTTCTGGTAGAGTTTTTGGTGTCCCTTAAGTAAACTGTCATATCATCTGCAAAGAGGGATGGTTTTACTTCCTCTTTTCCAATTAGTACTCCTTTAATTTCCCTTTCTTGCCTTATTGCCCTGGCAAATGTTTCAAGCACTATATTGAAGAGGAGTGGTGATAGGGGCCAGCCTTGCTGTGTTCCTGCCTTTAAGAGGAATGCTTCTAACTTTTCTCCATTTAGGATGATGTTGGCTGTGGGTTTGTTGTATATGTCTTTGATTACATTGAGGAATGTTCCCTTCAGTCCAATTCTTTCTAGCACTTTAAGCATGACGGGATGCTGGATTTCGTCAAAGGCTTTTTCTTCATCAATTGATGATCATGTGGTTTTTGTCTTTCAGCTCATTTATGTGTTTTATGATATTTATTGATTTATATATGTTGAACCATCCCTGCATCTCTGGTATGAATCCAAGTTGGTCATGATGGATGATTTTTTTTAGGTGGGTCTGTATGCAGTTTTAAAGTATTTTGTTGAGAATTTTTGCATCAAGATTCATTAATGAGATGGATTTATAGTTTTCTTTTTTGGTTGTGCCTTTGCCTAGTTTTGGTATTAGAGTGATGCCGGCTTTGTAGAAGGACTTTGGGAGGTTTCCCTCTGCTTGTATCCTTCTAAACAATTTTAGTAATAATGGTTGTAAGTCCTCTTTAAATGTTTTATAGAATTCTGCCTTGAAACCATCTGGGCCTGGGCTTTTTTTTATATGGGAGGTTTACTATTACATTTTCAACTTCCTCATATATTATGGGTCTGTTTAAGCTGTCAATCTCTTCTTGGTTAAACTTTGGTGAATTCCAGGATTTCAAATATTCATCCATTTCTCTTAGGTTTTCAAATTTAGTAGAGTATAGGTTTTTGAAGTATTCTCGTAATTTTGTCTGGATCTTTTCTCTGTTGTGATGTTTCCTTTTTCCTCATGGATACTATTGATTTGGAATTGCTATTTCTTTCTTTTGGTTAACTGTGCTAGGGGTTTATCTATCTTATTTATCCTTTCAAAGAACCAGCTTTTGGATTCATTGATTCTTTGTATTGTTTTATTTGTTTCTATTTCATTGATTTCTGCTGATTTTTGTGATTTCTTCTTGTCTGTTGGGTTTAAGGTTCATTTGTTGTTGTCTCTCAAGTGTTTTTAACTGTAGTGTTAGTTTGTTTATTTGTCCTGTTTCTGCTTTTTTAAAGTAGGCACTGAGGGCTATAAACTTCCCTCTTACGACTGCTTTTCAAATTTTCCCTAGGTTTTTCTGTGTTGTATTTTCTTTTTCATTTAGTTCTAGGTATGTTTTTATTTCTTCCTTGACCCATTCATTATTCAGGAGTGTGTTGTTTAGTCTCCATGTGTTCTTGTAGATAGTTGGGCTTATACTGGTTGTATTAGTCACTTTTCTGTTGCTGTGATAAAACACCATGACCAAGGAACTTATAAAAGGAAGAGTTTATTTGAGCTTACGATTGATGGTTCCAGAGAATTAGAGTCCATTGTGGCGGGAGGCATGGTGGCTGGAGACTGGAGCAGGAAGCCGAGGGTCACATCTCGCAAAGAGCACAGGAAGCAGAGAGCAACTGTAGACCATGAGGCTTGTTAAAACTCACTAAGCCTGCCCCCCACAACAACGCACTTCCTCCAGCACGGCCACACCTTCTAAGACCTCCAAAAACTGCCACAACCTGGAGACAAATGTCTGAGCTGGGTGTGGTGGCGCATGCCTTTAATCCTAGCACTTGGGAGGCAGAGGCAGGTGGATCTTTGTGAGTTCAAGGCTAGCCTGGTCTACAGAGTGAGTTCCAGGACAGCTGGGGGAGACCCTGTCTCGAAAAGACCAAAAAAAAAATGTCTGAATACTTACAGCCTATGGGGGACACTCATTCAAACCACCATATTCCACTCCCTGGCCCCCATAGGCTCCTGACCATATAAAATGCNTGCCAGACTCTTTATCAAAATATCCCAGTTGCTGCCTAAGTCTTTATCCTCCTCTGGAACCACATCTTTTGCAGCAATGCTTTCTTCCAGGCCTCCACTAGAAAGGCCCTTTAAGCTCTGCTTACAGTAGTCAACAGCCTTTCTAGCCAAAAGTTCCAAAGTCTTCCACATTTCTCCAAACATCCACATCGTCAGGTTCTTCACAGCCAACAGCCCACTCTCTGGTACCAATAACTGTATTAGTCACTTTTCTGTTGCTGTGATAAAGCACCATGACCAAGGAACTTATAAAAGGAAGAGTTTATTTGAGCTTACGATTGATGGTTCCAGCTAATTAGAGTCTATTGTGGTGGGAGGCATGGCGGCTGGAGACTGGAGCAGCAAACCGAGGGTCACATCTTGCAAAAGCACAGGAAGCAGGGAGAGAGCAACTGTAGACCACGAGGCTTGTTAAAACTCACTAAGCCTGCCCCCCAACAACGCACTTCCTCCAGCATGGCCACACCTTCTAAGACCTCCAAAAACAGTGCCACCAACTGGAGACAAATGTCTGAATACTTACAGCCTATGGGGGACACTCATTCAAACCACCACACTGGTGTTGATATTGAGCTTTTTGCACTGTGGTCTGATAGAATGCATGAGATTATTTCAACGCTTTTTTATTTGTAAAGGTTTTTTTTTTTTTTTTTCTGTGTCCCAGTACATGGTTGATTTTGGAGAATGTTCCATGGGGTGCTGAGTAGAAAGTATATTCTCTGCTTTTTGGGTGTTATATTCTGTAGATATCTATGAGGTCCATTTGGTGTATTGTATTGTTCAGTTCAGATATCTCTCTGATTATTCTTTGTCCAGTTGACCCGATGGGCTTAGTGGGGTATTGAAATCCCTCACTATTACTGTGCTGGAATCAGTCTGTGCCTTGAGATCCTGTAGAATTGTGTTTATAAAGTTCAGTTAGCCAGAGTTTGGTGGGTGTATATTCATGATTGTGAAATCTTCTTTGTTAATTGATCCTTTGATAAGGATGTAGTGGCCCTCTCTGTGTCTTCTGATTAGTTTTACTTTGAAGTCTATTTTGTCTGATATTAGAATAGCAACTCCAGCTTGCTTTTTGTACCATTCATTTGGAATATTTTTTTTCCACCATTTCACTTTAAATTGGTGCCTATCCTTGAGGATAAGATGGGTTTCTTGTAGACAGCATATAGATGGGTTCTGTTTCCTAATCCATTCTCCCAGTCTATGTCTTTTGATTGGGGAGTTCAGCCCATTAATATTTAAAGTTATTATTGAGAGAGATGTGCTGCTTCTTTTTCCCTTATTTTCTGTTTGCGTTCTTGGTCTAGGTTTGTATTTCTGCAGTTATACTTTTATTCATTTCTCTCTCTAGGTGCTTGGGGATAGTTGCTCCTTTTCTCTGCCCTTTGAATTGCTTTGAATATTTTCTGAGGGGTTGGTTTCCTGGATATGAATTCTTTCATCTTGTTTATGTCATGAAAGATTTTTCTTTCTCCTTCAACTATAATTGACATTTTTGCTGGGTATAGTAATCTAGGTTGGTATCTATAGTCATTTAGTACTGGGAATACTTTGATCCAAGTTCTTCTGGCTTTCATTGTTTGCACTGAAAAGTCAGCTATAATTCTGAGGAGTTTTCCTTTATATGTAACTTGTTGTTTTTCTCTTGTGGCCTTCCGTAATTTGTCTTTGTTTTGGGAATCTGGTCTTCTAACTATGATATAGCAAGGGTATTCCTTTTCTGATTTCGTCTATTTGGTATTCTTTGTGCTTCTTGTACTTGTATGGGTTTGTCATTTTTCAGTTTGGGGAAATTTTCTTCTATTATTCTGTTGAAGATCTGATCAATACCTTTGTCCTGAGATTCTTCTCCTTCCTTTATCCCTATAATGCAAACGTTTGATCTTTTTATAGGGTCCTATATTTCCCAATTGTTCCACTCTTGTGATTTAAAAATTTTTTCATACTCTTTGTTTGAGGATTGCAGTTCTTCCACCTTGTCTTCCAGTGTTGATATTCTACTTTCTGCTTCATCAAATCTGTTACTGAGACTTTCTCCCATCTTTTCCTGCTGATTGGGTGAGTGTGTAATTTACTTTTCCACTTCATCCTGTGATTTCTTTAGTATTTCCAGTTCCCTTTGGAGTTGTCATTCTCTCTTTATAGATCCTTGATTCGCTGTCCCATTCCCGTTTCATTTCAGCATGCATTCTTTTCAGTGTTTCCACTTCATTCCTGAGCTTGTCATTCTCTCCCTTCATTTATTTCAACATGTCTATTATTGTTCTTTTAAGATATGTGTCCTGGGTTATCTCCAGGAAGAGCTCATTGTTGGAGTCTTCTATAGGACTGCTAGATTTTGTTGAGTATTTATTATTTGCTTTTCCCATATTGATTTTCCTTCGTGCTCTTGGCATGTGGATTTGATTTGTTATTTATAGTCTGATCTGAAATTCAAGTGCTTCTTCCTTTGGTTGAAGTCCTGTTCCTCTAGGTTGGAAGGCTGGCTGTGTCTTCTGTTACTTTGTGCTCTGAGTCACCTTCCCTGTTCCCACCAAGATGGATGCAAGGGGCATGGGTGGCACTGGTTTTTGCCCACCCAATCCTGTTACCATCAAGGTGACCTTAGGGCCTTACCCAATGTGGTCTGGAATTTGGAGCAGCTCCAGAGACCCTGCACTTGAAGCAACTGGGCTTGGATGGTCCTGGGACCCACCCTGTACTGGAAGTGACTGGGCTGGGATGGTTCTGGAACCCTGGGCTGGGAGCAACAGGGCTCTGACAGCCCTGGAACTCTGTGCCAGAGGTGCCGGGGCTTCGATGGTCCTGGAACCAGCCTGCCAAGAGGCCTGCTGTGTCACTCTCTCCTGCAGTAGAAGTGACTTGGCTGGGATGGTCCTGGGACCCTGGGCTGGAAGGAACAGGGCTCCGATAGCCCTGGAACCCTGTGCTAGAGGTGCCAGGGCTTTGATGGTCCTGGAACCCACCTGCTGAGAGGCCTGCCATGTCATTCTCTCCTGCAGTGGAAGGGACTGGGCTGGGATGGTCCTGGGACCCTGGGCTGGAAGCAAAAGTGTTCTGATGGTCTTGAAACCCTGTGCTGGAGTCTCTGGGGCTGGGAAGGTCCTGCCAGTGTTGGCCTTTGTTGTGGTGATTGACCAGTGCCTACAGTATGAGTAACAGCATCCTTCTCTTCTCACCAGTACATGCCATCTTACCTCCCAGAGTTGTGACGATGAAATATTTCAAAAGTCATCATGAAATGTGCCTTGAGAGACAAAATTGTCTCCAGTTGACAAGGTCTCTTCTTGAAATAGACAGGCTTGAGGGAGAGAAGGAGAATTTGTGCTAGAAAAGTACTTGCATATGTCTATCACTTGATTATTATGATCGTATTTGAAGGTGGGCATAATCTCTTTTGGTAGATTGGTATATTGGGGCTCAGAGAAGTTAAATGATTTTACATAAGATTACACAGGCAACAAATGTTACAGCTGAGATTTGAATTCAGACAAGTTGGATTCCTAAAATATCTTAGCAAGCAATATTACTCAATACAAATCCTAGAAGTAGTAAGAATAAAAGGGATATTTGAAGCCTTGATTGCTCCTGCTAGAGCAAACACAGATATGGTTAAAACAAATCACTCTTCTAAGAAGAGCTTATAAAGCTGACTTTTATCCGTTTTTTTACTAGTTCAGTGTAGTGATTAGTCTAATTGGCCAAATGTGGTCTTGTTCTTTTAATATGCATCTTACTGTCATTTGTGAAGTTGTTATATTTTATGTATATAAGCAATTTTGTTCTTTTTAAAAAAATACTCATATTTATAATGCCTTTGTCCATTTTCCCCTTTTGGAAGCTAGATTTTTTCTTACTGACTGATAGAGGGTAACTATATTTAACTTCTTCTATTAATAAATTTTTGAAAAGGTCTTTAGTATTAGTTATCCTTCCCCTCCCTCCGCTGCTTTACCCTCTCATTCCCCACTACATTTAACCCATCGTATTCCATTCCCCTTTTTCCACTTCATCACTACATTTTGTCTCCCTCCCCCCAATAACTCCCCTCCGGCCCCTTATTGATTTCCTGGTGTCTATTGATTTTTTTCAATTGAAACACACCTATCAAAAGATTCAAAGCTAACATTCACTTAGAAAGAAAACACAATTGGTTTGGGGGGGTCTAAGTTATCTCACTTAGGATAATTTTTCCAGTTTCATACATTTGTCTGTGAATTTCATAATTTATGCTCCCTAATAGCTGAAAATATTCCATTGTGTGGATATACCATACTTTTATTAACTCTTCATCAATTGATGGAGATCTAGGTTGTTTTCAGTTCCTGACTAGGGTTAATAGGACAATGAACATGGGTGAGTAGGAATGTCTGTAATAAGTTATAGACTCCTATGAGTATATGTCCAACAATGGCATGGCTGGATCATGTGGTAGATCTATTTTTAGCTTTTTAATAAACCTCTACACTGATCTCCATAATGGCTGTACAAGTTTGTACTCCCACCAGAGGAGAATAAATGTCCCCTTTTCTCCACACCCTTGCCAGCATTTGTCATCATTTGTGCTTTGAATCTTAGCCATTTTGACTGAGGTACAATGAAATATCAATGTGGTTTTATTTTGCATTTTCTTGACGACTAAAAAATGTTGGCCATTTGTATTTCATCATTTGAAAACTCTCTGTGTAGCTGCTTGCCCCAATTAAAATATATTTTATTTATTTTTATGTGTAAGGGTGTCATACTAGATACCTTTAGTGTCAACTTGACATACCTGGCTTGAAGAAACCTCAATTGGGGAATTGTTTCCATTGGTGTGGTCTGTGGCCATGCTATGGAGGTATTTTCTTGATTGTTTAGTGATGTGGGAGGGCCCAACCCATTGTGGGCGGTACCACTTCTGGGCAGGTTGTTCTGTATTATATAAGAAAGCAGGCAGAGGCAGGCGGGTCTTCATGAGCTCGAGGCCAGCCTGGTCTACATAGTGAGTTCCAGGACAGCCGGAGCTACAGGGAGACCCTGACTCAAAAAAACCAAAAAAAAAAAAAAAAGCAGGCTGAGCATAGGCCAGGGGATCAAGCCAGTAAACAGTATTTCTTCATGGCCTGTGTTTCAGCTCCTGCCTCTTGGTTGGTATTCTGAGTTCCTTCCTTCAGCTCTCCCTCAGGGATGAACTGTGACCCAGGATATGTAAACTGAATAAACCCTTTCCTCTCTAAGTTGGTATTGGTGAGAGTGTTCTATCACAGCAATTGAAGAAAAAACTAGATCAGAAATTGGTACCAAAATTGTGGGGTATTACTGTGAAAGACCTGACATAGTTGTTTTGGGGAAGATTATGAAAGCATTTGGAACTTTGGGCTAGAAAAGCCCTTGAGTGCTTAGAGTTTGTTCCTATGGAGCTTGGAATAGTTATGTTGAGTGGTAGATGATGGAGTTCTGGCTCATGAAGCTTCAAAGGGAAGTGGAGACTATCAGGGCTTTTTGTGTGATATTTTGAATTGAGAATGTGTGGGTTCTGATTGGCTGGGGTTGAACAATCAGCTGTGATTAAGAAGAGATGAGAACGTGAATGAAACCTCTGCTTTACTGGGGCAATTGATGTCGGTTAACAGAGGCTGAGAAACCAGCTGTAATAACAAAAGACCAGCATCACTATGGTGAAATCTTCTGGGGGGGATTTCCTCAGTGTCAGCACACAGAAGTTCTGGTCAAGTGGGAATCCAAGCCTCCATCTTATGACAGAAGCAAGACTTAACAATGTATAAGAGTCTACTGCGTGGTTCTGGTGTTGAAAGTGTGAAGGAGTCATAGAGAGCAGGGGAGGCTTGGCGCCCTGAGAGGCCAGGAAAGACCATTGGTGAAAGTACAGCCTCAGTTTCAGTGAAGACCCCAGGATTGCTGCTGTCATGAAGAGAATCTGAGGCTTTGTACCAGGAGAGGCCAGGAGAAGCCAGAAGAGCCCATTGGTGAAGGTGCGGTCTCAGTTTCAGTGGAGATCCCAACTATTTTGAGATGCCAGGACCATGGGATGACCTCCAAGGGCAGCAATAAGTCTGGAATGGAACCAGCTTAGGCTTGTGATATGAGCTGTGTGCTATGGACAGCAGAGTCAGAGAAATGGAAGTGCTTAAACCCTTTAGAGCCAGGAGATCATGGTTCAATCCCAGAAGGCCAGCCTTGAGCTACTTTGGTAGACTCTAGGTTTTGCTCAGGTGTGCCTGATTCTTCTCTTTGAAATAAGACAATACTTGTTTTGGATTTTACAGGAGCCCACAGGTAGAGTCTTTTAAGAGATTGTGAATTTTTTGCTGGGCATGGTGGCGCATGCCTGTAATCCTAGCACTTGGGAGGCAGAGGCAGGCGGATCTTTGTGAGTTCAAGGCCAGCCTGGTCTACAGAGTGAGTTCCAGGCCAGCTGGGGCTACAGGGAGACCCTGTCTCAAAAAGACAAAAAAAAAGAGATTGTGAATTTTTAAGTGTTTGGATGTTTTAAGGACTATGGGGCTTTTAAGGATGTACTGTCTTGTATTGTGATATCAATGTTAACATCTTATCTTGGGGACAAGAAATGGAAAGGGCGTGGTTTAATAGTATTGTGTTTTGTGTGTCCAGTTGGCAAGATTGTGCTGGATAGCTTTAATGTCAACTTGGCACACCTGGGTTGAGGGAGCCTCAATTGGGGAATTGTTTCGATTGGCCTGGCCTGTGGCCATGTCTGTGGAGTATTTTCTTGATTGTTGAGTGATATAGAAGGCCCTGCCCACTGTGGGCAGTGCCACCACTGGGGAGATTGTTGTGTATTGTATAAGAAAGCAGGCTGAGCATGGGCCAGGGAGCAAGCCAGTAAGTAGTGTTCCCCTAGGGCCTCTGCTTCAGCTCCTGCTTCTAGGTTCTTGCCCTGAGTTTATACCTTGAGCTCCCTCTGATACCTGGGAGATGTGAGCTGAACCCATTCTTCCCCAATTTGGTATTGGTGAGAGTGTTTTGTCACAGCAATTGAAAAGAAACTAGAGTAGGTGTATTGCCTGCATGTCCTTGCCCCCATGTTGTGCATGCCATGCCCACTGAGATCATGAGAAGTCCTCAGATCCCTTGGAACTAGACTTATAAAAACTTATAAAAAAGCCACCTTATGGGTGCTGGGAATTAAAGCCAGGTCCTCTGCAAGAGCAGCCTTTGCTTTTAACCACTGAACCATCTCTCCAGCCACACTTTCCCCAATTTTTGTTTGGGTTGTTTGTGTTTGTGTTTGTGGGGGTGTGATGTTCAGTTTATTCTTTTAGTTCTTTGCATATTCTAGATACTAACCCTTTGTCAGATATATAGCTAGTGAAGTGTTTTTCCCGTTTTTCTAAGCTGCCTCCTCACTCAAAAGATGATGCCGTTTGAAATACAGGACATTTTTAGTTTCATGAGGTCCCATTTGCCAGTTTTATTATTAATGCCCAAGCTTTCAGAATCTTGTTCAGAAAGTCCTTTTCTGTGCCTGTAAGTTTTAACGTATCCCCTACTTTCTCCTCTACCAGATTTAGAGTATCAGGTCTTATGTTGAGGTCCTTGATCCACTGGCGTTAAATTTTGTGGAGGAGGAGAGATAGAGCTCTAGTTCCATTCTTCTTCATGTAGCTAATGTAGTTCAACTAACACCTTTTGTTGAACATGCTATCATTTCTACAGTGTCAAAAATCAGGTGGCTATAATAGGTGTACTTAAATCTGGGTTGACAGTTCGACTCCATTGATCTATGTCTTTTTTAAATGCTAGCACCATGCTATTTGTATTATAGAGATCTTAGTATAATTTGGCATCAGAAATGGTGATGCCCCCAGCATTTCTTTTATTATTCAGGATCTTATTAGTGAGTTTGGAGAGGTTTATTGTTCTAGATATTATCATCCAGTTTGGGGAGGTTTTTGAGACAAGATCTCCCTGGAGGCCCAGATGGCCAGGAGTGCTCTCTCTCTCTCTCTCTCTCTCTCTCTCTCTCTCTCTCTCTAATATATATATATAGAGAGAGACAGATAGATAGATGAATATATATAGTCATTATTTGCTTTAGGTCAGGACACTGGGACAACTTGCCTTGCATGTGACTTGTGCTGTGTTCAAGGATAAACTCTTAGACCTGAAACTGTCTACTTTACAGGTAAGGACATGTACTGTTATTTAAACATTGCCCTCTATAAAGACTCANGGCTAGAAAGCCATTGAGTGCTTAGAGTTTGTTGCTTTGGAGCTTGGAGCAGTTTTTGCTGAAAGAGTTGTAAACAATGAAGCTTCAAAGGGAAGTTGGAGAACTATCAGGTTCTGTTTTTGTGGGATATTTGACTGGAATGTTGGTTCTTATGGCTGGGGCTGAAAAAGCATCTGTGATTAACAACAGACCAGAAACAATGAAGTGAAACCTCATGCTTTACTGGGGCAATTGATGTCCGGTTAACAGAGGCTGAGGAAACCAGCTGTAATTGAAAACAAGAGACAAGTCATCATCTATGGTGAAATCTTCTGGGGAGATTTCTTCAGTGGTCAGGCACACAGAAGCAATATGTTGGTGAACTGAGGAAGATTTCCGCCGGGTCCCAGTACATAGACGAAGCTAGGATCAGTTGAACTATGGTAATGAAGAGTCTCTGGCGTGGTTCTGGGTGTTGAAAAGTGTGGAAAGGAGTCATAGGAGCAGGGGAGGCGTTGGCGCCCTGAGAGGCGCAGGAAATGACCATTGGTGAAGAACAGTAACAGCCGCAGTTTCAGTGAAGACCCCAGGATTTGCTGGCTGTTCATGAAGAGAATGGTGGGCTTTGTACGCATGTAGAGGCCAGAAGAGAAGCCAGAAGAGCCCATTGGTTAAGGTGGCGGTTCTCAGTTTCAGTGGTACGATCCAGATGCTATTTGAGAGAATGCCAGGACACTATGGGATGACCTCCAAGGGCAGCAATAGAGTCTGGAATGGAACCAGCCTTAGGCTTGTTGATACTGAGCGTGATGCTTATTGGAACAGCAGAGCAGAGATAATGGAAGTGCTTAAACAACCTTTAGAGCCAGGAATCAATGGTTCAATCCCATGAAGGCCTCGCCGCATTTGACTACTTGGTAAAGACTCTAGTTTTGCTCAAGGGTGTGCCTGATTCTTGACTCTTTGAAAATAAAGACAATACCTGTAAGTTTTGTGATTTTAACAGGAAGGCGCCAAGAGGTATTGTCTTTTAAGGAGATTGGTATGAAATTTTTTTATGCTAGGTCATGTGTGTGCGCATGGCCTGTATAATCCTAGCACTTGGGAGGCAGAGGCAGGCGTCTTTGTGGGTTCAGGCCAGCCTGGTCCTAACAGAGTGAGTTCCAAGGCCAGCGGGGGCTTAAGGGATGACCCGGTGTCTCAAAAAGACAAAAAAAAAAGAGGATTGTGAATTTATTAAGTGTTTGGAGTGTTTTAAAGGACTGATGGGAGACTTTTAAGGGATGTACTGTCGTTAGTATGTGTGATCAATGTTAACATCATGTTGATCTTGGGGACAAGAAATGTGAAAGGGGCGTGTGTAATTAGTATTGGTGTATTGTGTGTCAGTTGGCAAGAGTGTGCTGGATAGCTTTGAAATGTCAACTTGACACCGGGGTTGAGGGAGCCTCATTGGGGAGATGTTTTCCGATTGGCCAGGGCCGCTGGGCCAAGTCTGTGGAGTATTTTCTTGACATTGAGGGTGATATAGAGCCCGCCCACTGTGGGCGTGCCACCACTGGGGAGATATGTTTGTGTATCATGGTAATAAGAAAGGCAGGGCTGAGCATGGGCCAGGAGCAAGCCAGTAAAGTTAGTGTTCCCTAAGGGCCGACTCTGCTTCGCTCCTGTCTTCTTAAGGTTCTTGCCAGTGAGTTTATCCCGTTGAGCTCCCTCTGATACGCTGGGAAAGGATGTGAGCTGAAACCCATTCTTTTCCTCCATTACGGTATGGTGAGAGTGGTTTTTGTCAACAGACAATTTGAAAGAGAAACTAAGAGGTAGGTGTATTTGGCCTGCGAGTCCTTCACCATGTTAGGTTGCATGCACATGCCCACTGAGATCATGACGAGTAACTCCTCAAGATGGCCTTGGAACAGAAAAACTTATACAAACTTATAAAAAGACCACCTTACAGGGTGTGGGAATTAAAGCCAGGTCCTCTGCAAGAGAGCATGCCTTTGCATTTTAAGACCACTGAACCATCTCCTCCAGCCACATTTCTCCCAATTTTTGTTTGGTTGGTTTGGTTTTTGTTTTGTGGGGGTGTGTGGTTTCAGATTTACTATCTTTTTAGTTCTTTATGCATAGTCTCTAAACTAACCCTTTTGTCAGATATATAGCTAGTGAAGTGGTTTTTCCCGTGTTTTCTAAGGCTGCCTCCTCACTCAAAAGATTTGAATGCCGTTTGAAATACAGAATGTTTTGTTTATTGAGGTCCCCATTTGCCAGTTTTATTATTAATTTGCCCAAGCTTTCAGATCCTGTTTCAAAAGTCCTTTTCTGTGCCTGTAAGTTCTTACGTATCCTACTTTCTGCCTCGTATAGCTCGATGCTTGAGGAGTATCAGGTTTCTTATGGTGGAGGTACCTTGATTACCACTGGGCGTTAAAAGTTTGTAGGAGGAGAGAGCATAGATCTCTAGTTTCCATTCTCTTACATGTAGCTAATGTAGGTTCAACTAGACACCTTTTGTTGAACCATGCTATCATTTCTACAGTGTCAAAAATCAGGTGGCTAATAGCTAGATGGTGATCTTAAATGCTGGGTTTGCCACAGTGGAGCTATCGCCGTCCCTTGACTATTCTTTTTTAATCTAGCAACAAGAAAAGGGCACTGGCAGGGGGGAGGATCTTTGTCTTCGTCGCGCCATTCGTCTCTTAATGGGGGATGGCCGTCGTAGCCTCTGTGTGCTGCAAAAAGGCCCCACCTTTCTATAATACGTATTATTCTTCACTCCCAGGCGAAGGCGATCGTCTCCTTAGCGAGTTTGGGCGCGGTTTTACTTCTTGTTCTAGCTACTATCTCCTACCCGTTTGGGGCGGTTTTTTGCGCCCCTCTCCCTGGCGGCCCCAGCGTGGCCAGAGCGTGCTCTCTCACTCTCTCTCCTCTCTCACATCCTCTCAAAACACTCCATCTCTCTCTCTCTCCTACTATCTATCTATCTATCTATCTCTCTCTATATCTCTCTCTATATATGCCCGCCTGGCTCAATCTCACAAAGAATCCCCCTGGCGCTGCCTCCCATAGTGGCTGGGATTAAAGGCATAACACCCCAATCCTGGATTTGGGGAGTTGTGTTTTCATTCCTTTTTAAGTTTTATTTATTCATTTATTTGTGTGTATGAATGTACTGTCTGCATGTAGGTTTGTGCACCCATGTCATGCAATACCGCGGAGGTCAGAAGAGGGTGTCAGATTCCCTTAGAACTGAAGTTACGGACGGTTCTCAGCCACCATGTGGGTGCTGGGGATTGAACCTGGGTCCTCTGTAAGAGCACTCAGCACTCTTAACCACTAGGCCATCTCTCCAGCCCCTTGTTTCCTTTTTTTAATTTTATTTATTTCTGTATGTGTATGAATGTACTGTCTGCATGCAGGTCTGTGCACCTGTATTGTGCAATGCCACAGAGGTCAGAAGAGGGTGTTGGATTCCCCTGGAACTGGAGTTCTCCTGGAATTGGAGTTTCAGATGGTTCTCGGCAGCCATGTGGGTGCTGGGGATTTAAAACTCAACCTGTGGTATATTTATTCATTGTCTTAGCAATGTCCTCTAGAGAAGCACACATTTTTAAACTTGATAAATTCCAATTTATCAGAGCTAGAGAGATGGCTCAGTGGTTAAGAGCACTGACTTCTCTTGAAGAGAACCCAGATTCGACTCCCAGTACCTACATGGCAGCTAACTGCCGTCCATAACTCTAGTTTCAGGGGGATCCAATGATCTCTTCTGATCTCCCTGAGCATTGCACAACACAGGTGCCCTTATATACATGCAGGCAATACACTTGTATATATAGAATAAAAATAATTAAAATATTTTTAAAAGTCCAATTCATCAACTTTTTTTATAAATCATTGTTTCAACTTATCAATCTTCTTTTTTTAATTTTATTTTTTTATGTGTATGAATGTACTGTCTGCATGTAGGTTTGTGCACCCATGTCGTGCAATGCCACGGAGGTCAGAAGAGGGTGTTAGATTCCCCTGGAACTGGAGTTAAAGACAGTTCTTAGCCACCATGTGGGTGCTGGGAATAGAACCAGGGTCCTCTGCCAGAACGGTAGGAGCTCTTAACCACTAGGCCATCTCTCCAGCCCCATCAATCTTCTTTTATGTTTATATCTAAGAAACCTTTTGTCCTTTCCAAGTTGCAAAGATTTTTTTTCTGCTAGAAAGTCTTATAATTTAAGCTTTATATTTGGACAGAGAGTATTGTATTTTCATTTTTACATATGAAATACAATGTGGATTATTTTTCATAACCATTGTTTATGAATATCCTATTTCGCTATTGCTGCTGATCTTTCTGTACTGAATTGTCTTTGTGAAAAGAATCCAGTCATCTGTATATGGATTAGTCTATCTTGGGAAGACCTGTTCTGTTCCCCTGATCTATTAGTCCACCTTGGCACCAACCAATAACAATGCTACATTGTCTTGATTATTGTAAATTTATATCATAAGGCTTAAAATTAAATAATATCAAACCTCCATCCCATTTTTCTTTAGAAATATTATTTTGGCTAAGTGACTTTCATTTTCATATGAATTTTGAGTCAACTTTTTAATTTCTACCATAAAAAGCTTACTGTAATTGGGGTTTTGAAATTTTTTGAAGTATTTTGAAATTTTTAGTAACTAGCGTGACTATCTCTTCTCTGGTAATCTCTTATGCCCTTGCCTTTTCCTCCTCCAGTAAAGGATGCCTCTGGATTCCCCTTCATGCACACTTGTCTGCAAAATTCTTTGCAGTCTGCAAGTTTGATATGTATCATAATGCTTGCCTTGTTTGTCCTTTCATCTCATGAGCCACTGACTTTCATTGCTGTATTCTCAATAGCTCAGAAACCATTTGTGCATGTGTTTTTTATGTGGTTTCCTCTTTTTATGTCTTTGTTTCAGACTGAAGGAAAACTAGTCCCTATTGCCATATCTCAAACAGAGGAAGTGGTTGTAATGGTCTTGCAGGGGATTATTTGGCCTTGTATGTTTGACTTATAAATGTGCTTGATTTTTGATCCAGCATGTCAAGGTACTCTTGCAGGAGTCAGAGAGATATAGCAACAAATATGATAAGCATGCTTAAAGTCTAGTGAAGCCGTTATGGGAGTGTGGCCGTGATGGGACTCCGTGTAGCAGTTTCTCTAAAAACTGAAAATAAAGCTACTGTGTGACCCAGCTGTAGCATTCCTAGACATATACCCAAAGGACTCTATATACTACCTTAAGGGAACTTGCACATCTTTGTTTATTGCTGCCTTATTTATAAATAGATGTTGAAAATATGCTACATATATACAATGAAAATTTATTCATCCATACAGAAAGAGCAAATCATGAAGAAGGAAAATGGGTGGAATTAGAAAGTATTAAGTGAAGTAACCCAGATTCACAAAGAGAAGCCCCACAGATTCTCATACAGGAATCCTAGCTTCAAATTTGTATATATGTGCATCTATGTGGGAGTGTGCATAGATGACAGATAAGTAGAAGGGGGGTCATGACAGGGGGAAAAAAGAGGCTTCAAGGTGAGGGATGGGGAGGAACACGTGTGATGTAGAAGAAGTGAAAGGAGGAATATTGGATGTAGAAGGGTTTAAGTGAATGTGAAGTGGGCAGAGAGATGAGGGAGAGGAGAGGAGGAGTCAACCAAAGCTAAGTATGTATAAAAATGCCATATGGAACCTGCCGCATCATAAAAAAATAATAAAAAGTCAAAAACTTAGTTAGGAGATAGGTAACAAATTAAGTGAAAATGAATGGTTCATTAGAAAATGATAAGAAAGGCTAAAGAGAAACAATACAATATAAAATAAAATGACAAAGCCGAGGAAGATATAGATAGAAAATGTTGGGTAGAGGAAGGTATGCCAAAGCTTAGACCCTTTAACCTGGAAGGCATTGGTGGGAAAGGTATGTCCCTGAACTCCTGACAATTTGAAAGAGAAAGCTACATGGATATTTGGAGAGAGGTGAGGTCTCCACATAAAACAACAACACCAACAACACCAACAAAACAAAACAAAACAAAACAAAAAAACAGTCAGTGCAAAGGTCCTGGAATGTATGTGGCACAGGAAAGGATGTTTGTAATAATTATTGCACTACCAGAGCAGATGCTCACAGAATGCTAGGAAGCACTTTCAGACAGTATTATTTATGGTGGAGTCAGAAATTTGACGTAGAACTCTGTGGTCCCAATGCTCATCTACTTGCTGCCATTTTATATTTTCCCTTTCTTTCACCCACGTGTTGAAGAAGCTGTTATGTGTTGGCGTGTGGTTGCTCAAGTGTTGGTCCTTTTCATTTTCCCACTTGTATACTGACATGCCACATGTTTCCAATCATATAGTTTTCATAGTGACCCTGACCCAAGAGGATGTTGGGCTCAGACATTTCTCTTTGTGCTAATTATTGGGGTAGACACTGTTATTCTCACTGGCTGGACAGTGATCTCATTCCTTCCTAAATGACATAGGTGTGTCATCCCAAAGTCTGTGTACTCAGGTCGAAAGATAATTTTCTTCAGAAAGAAGAAAATCTTTCTATGCTCTAGAAACCCTCTATGAAATTCTAATCATAGCTCCTGTTACCCTACTCCAGTTCCTCTTCTGTATAACATCCAAAGCACTTTGGTTTCACTTCTCAATTTTACTTTACTTCTATTTTTTAATAGACAATGTAACATAGTATGGCATTTTAAACAACAAAATAACATAGGATGGAAAACAAGTTTTCTTCCCTGTTCCCTAGCCTTGAGACAAACAACATGACTAGATCCCTGTCCTTTAAGAACTATTGAGTGCATATGTGTATTTGGGCATGTTTAGTCACTGTCTGCCTCTCTCCCTGCCCACACAAAGTACCTTGACAACTATTTTCACTTCTTTCTTACCACACCCTGTTGGTAGTTGCTGCTGTTCTCAGGACAGATGAGGGAGGACATGAAGTGTTTACGAAGGGGGGCATCTTACCTGAAGTCTCTCAGGTAATATGTAGAAAATCTAGGGCTGATGTTGTTTATTCATCTGTATTCTTTTCTTCATACTGAGGGACCAGTTCTGTAGATTGATCATGGTAGATGTCTGAACACTTGCTGGTCAGTTACAGAGAGTAAGAAAATCTGCTTAGTTTCTTTAACTATTTTAGTACTCATATGACAGACCAGATACAGTATTGGTAGGCATCAAGGGGTAAGCTTGTCTAATTGCCTCCTGGGTAACTTCCTTCTTTCTGTACAGATCTATTTAGGTCCCCCTGAGGACAGTGTTATGCCTCCAGTGCCTCCACCTCGAGTGACAGCAAGAAGGCACAAACCCATCACAATTTCTAAGCGCTTGCTGCGAGAAAGGACGGTTTTCTACACTTCTTCCGTGGATGAAGCGGAAGGTCAGTAGTTAGCATCCCTTGATGAGTAGAAATAAAATATTGCAGGGCAGAAATGGAGGTGTGACCAAAGGTAGACTTTTCTTATTTATTTATTTATTTATTTATTTATTTATTTATTTATTTATTTATTTATTTATTTTGCTAAAAAGCTGTTAACAGAAACAAGATGCAAGGTTTACAGTTTGTGTCCTAGGAGGGAATTCGATTATTGGTAATTGGTAGGCCAGATGCTTGTTAATGTTCTATGATTTTAATTCAAGTATACCTACCCTGGATTGAATAATTACTGTGTTCCAGCCAGTATGCTAGAAGCAAAGTGAAATTATGACACATTTCCTTGACCTCATGGAACTTATAGAATAGAGTGAGATGCAGGTGTGTGAATCAATAAATGTCACCTAAGAGAATAATTTCCCATGAAGAGACTGCATACCCATTGTGTGTGGGTCTTTTTTCCCTTCTACTCCACTGAGACTACTTTGTTAAAGTTCCCAGTTATCTCCATGTAGCCAAACTAATCACTCCATTGTTTTTGTGGGTTGATGAGAAGGATCTGACAGTTAACCTTTGTCTCTTCTTGGAAGCACTGTACTTGGCTTTCAGAACATTGATCTCCACATCTCTCTCATCCTCTTCTGTTGATTTTCCTTCTCTTCCCAACTTTGACATGTTGGAATATCCAAAACATATCAGCCTTCTTCTCTGAGTTATTTTATGACATGATCTCTTTGAGTCTCTTGTGTGTAAATATTATCGAAAAGTTGCAGATGATTTCCAAATTTCATTCTACAGCATTAGGTCTCCCTTTTATTGTTATTTCCAAGTCTCTATTCAACTTGTACTCCATGAATTAATTCATGAGCATCTGAAAATCAAAGTTCAAAATAAACAAAACAGAGTTCTTTTCATTTTATTTTATGTTTTGGTAGTGGTAGGTGATGATGCTGGGGCTGCAACCCAGGACTTTGTATATGTTAGCCAAGCACTCCATCACTAAGCTACACCCTCAGCCCAAAACACAGTAGTTGTTTCCCTATTGCATCTTACTCTACTCCCCTTTTGACCTCTCCCTGCTAAGCAACTGGCACCCCCAGTCACCTGGTTACTGAGGTCAAGAGTTTTGGGCTCCTCTTAGATGGCTCTGTTCCTTTCCCCCTCACATTAGATGTGTCAGCAATTCCTGTCAGCTTTGCTTGCACATTGCATGGGAAATCCTCTATCTATCCCATTGGGACCACACAGGCTGAGGCTTTACCAGCTAGTCTGTGCTGCCCTTGCTTGCCTACTTGGCTGCCTCTAATTCATTCTCCACAGTAGCAAGTGAATTGCTCATCCTTTCAGAAATGTAAAACAGGTTACCTCATTCCATCTGGTTCAAACTTTCAGTGGCACCTCTTTGTGTTTAGAATAAAATTTGCATTTTATACTATATTCTTTGACCCTTGCATATCTATCTGACCTTCATTTATGTACCTTGTGGCCTCACTGTCCCTTTTGCATTCTTCACTCTAATCTTCTGGATCTTGCTGTTCCTTATGGGTGTCAGGTTTCCAAATGCTGTCCCCTCCTGAAGACATTTTGTGAGCACTCCTAATAATTTTCTAGTCACTCCTTATCCCTTTATAATATTTTGTTTGAGTCCTATGATGTACTACTACTTGTTGACATTTTTATCTATCTTCCCCATTAGGATGTAAGATCTGATTTTATCACCAGCCCTTAGAACAATTCCTGATATACATCACATATGCTTAGTACATATTTGTAAAGTGAATGAATGGATGTGCTAAGAATAATGAAGGAGAAATCACCAAAGCTTAACCAAGATGAGATTGACAGCTTAAATAGACCCCATAACATATGAGGAAATTGAAACAGTAATTCAAAACCTACTAGCTAAAAATGTTCAGGCCCAGATGGATTTACAGCAGAATTCTATAAAACGTTTAAAGAGGACTTACAACCATTATTACTCAAATTGTTCAAAAGGATAGAAACAGAAGGAACTCTCCAAAATTCCTTCTATGAAGCCGGCATCCCTCCAATACCAAAACTAGGCAAAGATACAACCAAAAAAGAAAACTATAGACCCATTTCATTAATGAACATGCATCCAAAAATCATCAAGGATATACTTGCTAACCACATACAGACACACATCTAAGAGATCATCCGTCATGACCAAGATACAGGGATGGTTCAACATGTAAATCAATAAATATCGTAAAGCACATAAATGAACTAAAAGACAAAAAATACATGATCATCTCAATTGATGCAGAAAAAGCCTTTGACAAAATCCAACATGCCTTCATGTTTAAAGTCCTAGTGGGAACTGGAGTGGACGGAACATCCTTCAACATAATCAAAGCCATATACAAAAAAACCCACAGCCAACATAATCCTAAATGGGGAAGAATTAGAAGCATTCCCCTTAAATTCAGGAACCTGGCAAGGCTACACCTTATCTTCACACCTCTCTTCAAAACAATGCTTGAAACACTTGTTAGAGCAATGAGATAAGAAATGGAAATTAAAACAGTACTAATTGGAAAAGAGGAGGTCAAATTATCACTTTTTGCAGATGATATAATAGTTTACCTAAGGGATGCTAAAAACTCCACCAGAAAACTCCTAGAAATGATTAAAAGTTTCAGTAAAGTGACGGGACATAAAATTAACCTAGAAAAATCAGTAGCCTTTACACCAAGAACAAGCAATTGGAGAAGGAATAAAAGGAGACCTTCCCACTCACAGTAAGCTCACAAAATAAAATACCTTGGAACAAACCTAACCAAAGACACCAAAGATCTCTAAATGTTAAACCTCTGAAAAGACACCAGAAGATGGAAAGACCACCCATGCTCCAATCCACCCATGGTTTGGAAAAATGAATGTAGTAAAAATGTCCATCCTACCCAAATTAATATACAGATTCAATACAATCCTAATTAAAATCCCCATGAGTTTTCTTCACAGACTTAAGAAAAAATCAATAAATTCATATGGAAAAACAAAAGAACCCTGGATAGCCAAAGCAACCCTGAGCAAAAAGGGGGGATCACTAGACCAGATTTCAAGCTATATTACAGGGCTCTAGACATAAAACAGCCTGGTACTGGCACAAAAACAGACCCATAGATAATTGAAACAAAATTGAAGATCCAAACTTGAGCACATAGAATTTCATCCACTTCATATTTAACAAAGGGGCCAAGAAGACTCAATAGAGGAAAGACAGCCTCTTCAGCAAATGGTGTTGGCAAAACTGGACCACCATTGTAGAAGAACAAAATTAAACCCCTGCTTCTCACCCTGTGTAAAAGTCAACTCCAAATGGATCAAAGACCTCAATGTGAAACCTGAAACTCTGGGAATGATAGAAGGAAACATTGGCAGTAACCTACAAGACATGGGCATAGGAAAAGACTTTTTAAATCAGACAGCAGCTACATAGGAAATAAGGTCAACAATTGAGAAGTGGGACCTTATTAAACTCAAAAGCTTCTATACAGTGAAAGAAACAATCAAAGAAATGAAGAGAAAACCCACAGAGTGGGAGGAAACCCTCACCAGTGATACATCTGACAGAGCATTAACATCCAGAATATATAAACTACTCAAAAAACTCAAGAAAAGAAATGACTCACTCAAAAGATGGAGTAAAGAGCTGAACAGAGACTTCACAAATGAAGAAATAAATATTGCTGAGAAACATCTTAAAAAGTGTTCAACATTGCTAATAATTAAGGATACAGTAAAACCACTTTAAGATTTCATCTTACTCTGGTGAGATGGGCTATGATCAAGAAAACAAATGATACCAAATAGTGGAGTGCTTATGGGGAAAGAGGAACATTCTTCCATTGCTGCTGGGAATGCAAACTTGTATAACCCACATGGAAAGCAGTGTGGAGAATGCTTAAAAGGCTCAAAATGAGACTTACCACCTGACCCAATCATACCACTCCTGGGTATATACCCACAAGACTCATCCTATTGCAGAGATACACATCTATGTTTATTGCAGCTCTCTTCACAATAGTGACGAGCTGGAAACAACCCAAGTGTCTTTCAACCAATGAGTGGATAGAGAAAATGTGGTACATCTACATGATGGAGTTCTATGCAGCGGAAAAGAAAGACAACATCATGAACTTTGCAGGTAAATGGATGGAACTAGAAGCCATTATGGTAAGTGAAGTAACACAGTCCCAGAAAAACAAATGACGTATGGTATCCCTCATTTGCGGATGCTAGCACCAAATCCCTATTTGTAAGGCCAACTGAAGAATTATTTTTTTAGTGAATATAATAGCTGATGTCATTCATCAATTTACTATGTAATGTAGGAATGTAAAATGATATTTTTTCTTTACCTGCATACAACTCTACTGTCAAAATGTGAATCCCTAAACATGTTTTGTAATTTACATACAGTTTATTTTCAGATGTCATAATTTTGGTATATATGTGGCATGTATATATGCATATTTTCTTTATTTTTTAAATTTATTTATTGATGTTTTATGTATTTCATACATCATTTTTCATTTCTGTTCAGGCATATTCCCCTATCCCTTCCCCCTCCCCAACCCATCCCATCCCAGATCGTGCATTCTGCCATAACTGTCCTGCATCTTTCTCTCAGTCTTTTTTTATGCTTAGGAATTCACATTTTCCTCCATTAATTTCATATTACTGTAAAATATGGATAAATACTCTCCACCCATATACAGTAATTACAGAGTCTGAAAATAATTGGTGGGTGGATTCTAGAGCCCATTGGGAGATTCACATTATAACAACATAGTTGCTTTCAGATAAACAAAACTATAACCATACTGTTGTTCAGCTTGCCTTTCGTCTGGGGGATTTGGTGTTAGCATCCACAAATGAGGGCATCCATTCTCTGTTTGTCTTTCTGGGACTGTGTCACCTCACTGATACAAATTGAAAGGAACAAGAACAAAAAGCCTGGGTCAAAGAACCGACTGAAACAGTAAACCTCTGTCCAAAACAGTAAACTTCTGCATCGAATAATTGAAAAAAGACTGAGAAAAAGATGCAAGACATGTATGGCAGAATGCGTGAGCTCTGATGGGGTGGGGGGCAAGGAAGGGGGAATGGGTCTAAATTTGACTAAGAAATACTGTATGAAATACACAAAACTTCAATAAAAAAAGCTAAAGAACTCTTTAAAAATAATGAAGGAAAACAGATTACCTTGCTTAAGGGATCACTTCTATAGAGGAAGAAAAATATGAAGATGGAGGGTAGCACTGAATGCTTTATCTGTTGTTCCATAATCATATTTTTATGAAATAAATTTTTACTTGCAATTTTCTTAAATATATACTTTATATAAGAAGAAACTTTTATTGATTATTGGTACAACTCATACAATAGTACTGAATCAAACCCAGTCCCGCATGCCCCCATCAGAACTCATGCAAGCTAAACCCTATCCAGGCAAGCTCTTGAAACCGGATGTCTGTCTGCAGATTCATCCGCTGGAGTCTAGTCAGCACATCTAGAAATCTTAGGTAAGATATTCCTTACCAGCAATAATCAGTCTCCTGTAGTTCTGAGTCCAGGGCCAGTTTCCCACCCATTTGTTTTCCTCCACTCTGAGACCTTGTCTGAGTTAGTATGGGTCCATGCCTGATGCCAACATTGCCACAAGTTCACTAAACCTCACCTACCCATGACTCAGAGGAAACTTTTAAAAATAATTTTTGGATTTATTTTTATTTTATGTATATGAGTATTTTGTCTGCATGTATGAAAATGTACAAAGTGTGAGCAATGCCTGCAGGGGATACAAGAAGGCATCAGATCCCCTAGAACTGGAGTTTGGGGTAGTTGTTAGCCAACAGGTGGGTGCTGGAAACTGAACCTGGGTCTTCAGTGAAAGTATCCAGTGCTCTTAACTGCTGGGTCATCTCTCCAGCCCCAGCAGAAACTTTTTTGACACTTTATCCTCTATACCAGCACAGAACCTGCTGCATTCTAAGTATTCAGTTAATGAGTGTAATAAATGAATGGATTGTCAATATTCCTAAGGCCTAATTTCATTTTGGCAACTAGTCTGCTTGAATTAGCCAGGTCCCTCTCTGGTTTTCAATTTGCCCCTCTCTGTCGAAGGCTTTGTGCTGGATCTCCAGTGAGATTTACCAATCTACAATTTTTTTTAAATTATAAACTGATAAATAATTCTCAGTCCTTAAATGCCACCCTTTTAAACTGTAAACCTCAGTAAAGTATACTTTGTGCAGCATATTATTTCAAAATAATTGTATGACCCTAAATGAAACCTTCCAATCCCTTCTTTTCCCTAACCTCTGGTAGTTGCTAGTCTACTTTTTGTCTCTAGAGACTTTACTGTTCTGGACATTTCATGTAAATGGAATCCTTTACTTTGTAGTTTCTTATGGCTAGCATGTTATTTCACATATTTAGGCTTATCCATTACTGAGCTTTTAAGCATCCTGCCAAATAATATTCCAGGCCATATATATTTATAATATATATACATATATATAATATATATATGACATTTTATTTACCCATTCCAGAGTGAATGGACACTTGAGATGTATTCATGTTTTAGTCATTATAAGTAATGCTGTTATGATTATTTTTGCTGTCGGGCGAATGTCTGACTTCAGTTGTCTTGAATGTATTGCTGAGTCATATCTTTACTCTGTAGTTAAATTTCTGGAGAGTGGCCATTCTATTTTCCAAAGCAGGTGTGCCATGCCATTTTTCTTTCTCACCAGCAATGAATGAAGGTTGTAAATTTTTCTACATCCTGGTCAATGCTTGTCATAATCTTCCCTTTACCTTATGACCATTTTACATGGATGTGAGCCTATAATCCAATTTAACCTTCAATATTACTTTATAAGGTAGGTATCTTGAGCTTCATTTTATAGTCAAATCATTGGAAGTTCAGAAACGTTTAGTAATTATCCAATTAACGCCGCTACCAAATTACAAAACAGTAACTTACACCCATCCATCTTATTCTAGATCTCATTTGCCTACTGTATACAAGGTTGTACTTCTTATAACATGCCCCAACACCATTCTGAGAAGGAACCAGTCTTTCTACTCATCACTTTTCTTTACAAGTAGCTTCTCATTATCTGATCCCCAAATTTAAATTCTCTTTGTAAGTAGTATTTTACTGAGTCTTTTTCCCATCAAAGTCTGAGCCATTCTAAATCTGTTTATTTGTTTTGAGACAGGGTCTTGCTGGGTGGCCCAGGATAGAATTGACTTCACAATCCTTTTGCCTCAATCTCTTCAGTGATGGGAGTACAGGTGTATGTCACCATACCTGACATCCATTCTTCCTCTTTAACAGATCTCTCTTTGCTGATGCTTTATCGCTTTAGATCACTGTCATCAACATTCCCATATCCAGTCTCCCGAACTTTGAACTTTAGTTTCTCTGGTCTAATCTGCTTTTCCTGAGTCTAATCAGATATTCTGAACATATATACTTGACAATGCTTCCTCTACACCTACCACTGTTTGTTTGTTTGTTTTGATATTTGTGACCCACAGGTTAAATTCATGTTTCTGAGCTTAATATTCAGGCCTTTATGATATAGCACAAACTATCTTAAACCCCATCTCTAGTTATTCACATATTTTACTACATATGCTCAAGCCAAAAGAAACTTGTTACTTAATTTTTTAAAAAGTTAAAGTTTAGACAAACCTCTGAGTGTTTCTTCATCTGAATAATTTTGATTCATCTATACCTTCTATTCATTCTCCAACCAGATTTCAACAGATAGCTCCAAATGATGGACTCTTTTAAAAGTAAAACCATAATTATAATAATTATACCTAAATGAAATTAAAATTCCTCAAGATTAATTTTCTGTTCAAATTCTCCCGTTATTTCATTGAAAAAGTCCACGGGGTCCAAATAATGTCTGTGTCTTGGTTGGTTGATATATCGCTCACATCTCATCCATCAGGACAGAACAAGATATGTTTTTAACTACTGAATTTGCATCTAGGTTTATTTGTATGTTTAGTTTTATTATCTCTTTTCATGGTCTGGGGATGGAACCCAAGGCCTCATGTATTCTGTACACGTGCTCTATCACTGAACTATATTCACAACCATAAGTTTCCTACTATTCAGGCAGGTGACAGTTTCCATACAAGTAGATATTATTAATCTAGGATATTTATTGCCATTTTCTGGGGGTACTGTATATAGCCTAAATTAGTTGGCAAATTTTAACTATATATGTTGTAGGGTGACTTTTCTACAGAAAAAAATTCTGTTTTCATGGTTTCAGAAGCTTAAAATAAGATTCAGAATTACTGAAAGCATATTCAAATGATCACAGGAAATTATAGAGCACAAAGGCTAGAAGAAGCATGTAAATTGGTATCATTACATGGAGAAGGAAATTAAATTCTATTAGCTTTATTAACTTGAAATTTGAGAATCTTAAGAAATTGCTTTTGAGAGAAATACTTGAAAATTAGCTAACAATTTATTTAGAAAGAATAAATTATGTAATTGATTGGAAACCGCAAGTCCTTTTAAAATACATATCCCTTTGAATAATCTAGCTTTGTCTACTGTAGTTTACTAGATTGTGGTGGCAAAAGTCCTATGAAAATATTGAATTGACTCCTTGAGTGAGACCTGTGGCTCCACATGAATTGGGGAGGAGGGAGACTGTTCCTGTGGGACATATTCAGTTTGTGTTAGAACAATAACAACAACTTTAAAAATGTGGACAAATTTTCAAAATTAAATATGTATGTATCAAAACATGATGGTCATCATTAATCTTCCCTCTTTGCATCAACTTTTCCCAGATGAAATCCAGCATCAAACTCCCAATGGTACTATCACTAGCAGCCCGGATCCCCCCAAGCTACCACAATACCTCAAACTACCCATGCAGAGAAGTGGGGAACCTGACCCTGGGAGGAAGTCCCCAAGCAGGTCTGTTTCTGATTGCCAGTTGGAACCCTGCCCCGACATGGACGTTGGAAAGTTGGTGTTTAGGTTGCAGGATGGAGGGACCAAGGCTCCTCCCAAGGCCACCAATGGACCTATACCAGCCTCTGGACCCACAAAGACCCCCTCTTTCTATATAAAGAGACCAGCTCCCCGGCCTCTGGCTCACCACAAGGAAGGTAAGTTTTTGTGATTGTTATGGGAGCCAGAATTGAACTCAGCTATTAACCTTAAGAGCTTCAAGGGTTGGAAGTGACTCCCTTCTCTCCCTTTATTCTCCCATCCCTTTCTTTCTTCTTCCATCCTTCTCTTTCTTCCTCCTTCCATTCTTTTCTTCTTTCTTGAAAATTAGATTACAAAGAAATAGGTTTCAATAGGGGATTTTCATACATACTTCATTTTAGTTTATTCCCCTTCCCACTTTCCTGTCTATCCTCTCCCCAAACCCCTTTCCTACTGTACATTGTTGCCCTCAGTATTCCTTCTTCAACTTTATTGTCTTCCCAACCCTGTCCCTTGAGCCCCAGTTTTCCAGTCACATAGGCCCTTTTCTAGTTTCCAGGCTTTTTATTAGCCATTTGGTTATTTTGGTTTTTTAAATATTTTATTTATTATTTTTATTGTGTGTATGGGTATATTGCCTCAATATATGTAAGTGCACACTTGTTGTGTAATGCCTGTGGAGGTTAGAGAAGGACATTGGATCCCCTGGAACTTAAGTTAAGGGCAGTTGTCCACAATGTAGGTGCTGAGAATTGAACCCAGGTTCTCTGCAAGAGCAGCCAGTGTTCTTAATTGCTTGAACCATCTCTCCAACCCCTTGCTGACCATTTGTAACTCTTCTTTTGAAAAGTGCCTGTTCAACTCAGTAGTTCATTTATTGATAGGTAGCTTTGTCTCTGTGTTTAGTTTTTACGGTTTAATATATCCTAGATATTAACCCATTGTCTGTTGTGTACCTGGCAATAATTTTTCCTATTATTATATAGGCTGCTTATTATTCTTTTGATATTTTCTTTTGCTGTGCAGAAGGTTTTTAATTTCATGTGGTCCCATTTGTCAGTTCTTAGGCTGCTCATTGTGCTTTGGAGATTCTTTTCAAAAATTTGTTGCATGTAACTATGTCCTGCAGTGTTTCCCCTATGATTCAGTATTTTTTATTATTTTATTATTTCACTATTTTTCACTTTAAAATTAAGTTCTCTGGTCTATTTTGAACACCGTGTGTGTGTGTGTGTGTGTGTGTGTGTGTGTCCAGCAGAGGAGATTTGAATGGAATTTCCTTCTTCTGCAGGTGGACATCAAGTTTTTTCAGAACTGTTTATTGAAAAGACTGTATTTTTTTCCATTTAGTGTTTTGGGCAGCTGTATGGGGTTATCTTTGGGTCTTCTACTATGTTGTATTGATCTACATGTCTATTTTTGTGGTCCTACCATGATGTCTTTATTACTATGGCTCGGTAATATAGCTTGAGGTCAGGAAATGTGATGTCGCTGGGTGTGTCCTTTCTGCTTAGAATTGCTTTTGCTATCTATGGTCTTTTGTGGTTCCATATAAATTTTAGAATTTTTTCCTATTTCTGTTGAAAATGGGTCTCATGGGGCTGGAGAGATGGCCTAGCGGTTAAGAGCGCTGACTGCTCTTACAGAGGACCCGGGTTTGATCCCCAGCAACCACATGGCGGCCGAAAACCGTCTGAAACTCCAATTCCAGGAGAACTCCAGTTCCAGGGGAATCCGAGACCCTCTTCTGACCTCCGCAGCATTGCACGACATGGGTGCACAAACCTGCATGCAGACAGTACATTCATACACATACAGAAATAAAAAAAAAAAGAAAATGGGTCTCATTATGTAGTCTATAGTAGCCTTGTACCAATTGGGGCCTTTCTACCTTAGCCTCCTGAATCTTGGTATATCTCTGGCATTGTTTTCCTGTTTTGTAACATACTGTACTAGACCCTGGGTAAGAAAAGTGAAGTATTCAGTGGGGAACACGGAACCAGGAGAGTAGGAAAATGGCAGGAGTGAAGTTAGTGGGCAATATGTGTGCCATAAAGCCCTGTACCATGCTGGAATGGCCTCGTGGCTTTCTTTGTATAGAAAATGACAGACAGACAGACAGACAGACAGTAGAGGGGAGGAAAGGAGGGGGGAAGAGGAGGGGAGAGGGGAGAGAGGGAACGAGCTCAAAGGCTATCTAATACTAATTTAAGGGAAAAATCAAGCTCTTTGTCCAGATCAAGGAGAAGAAACAAATTCTATTGTTCGTGGCACACACCGCCTTTAACTTTAGCACATGCCGACAGACATTGTTTTACAGGATAGTTTAGGAAATGCTGTTTCATGTGGAGGCCAGAATATTTTCCAAAGAGCAATTAACACTATTAATTCTCTGGGGTAATTATTTGTATGCACACATTATTTTCTATTTTTGCACCTTGGTGTCTGTAAAATTTGAGAAAAGCTCATTTATAAACCATTTTTTAGGATTAAGAGGAATAACAAATATAATGCATGGCTTATAATCAACACTTGAAGTATTTCTCTCCTCTCTCTCTCTCTCTCTCTCTCTCTCTCTCTCTCTCTCTCTCTCTCTGCTAGATCATTCTTCCCTACAATTTGCCTCTTTCGGCCAAGGAAGTCTAGACTTCTATGGAGAGATAAGCTTTAGTTGAGAAGTCATATATTTGCTATCACATCAATTCATTAAGTAGTTAAGTAACTGCACTAACCTCGTGGTAAAATTTATCTTGCCTGTTCTCAAGCTTTGAGATCAGATCCTATCAGCTCGCTACACACTAACTTTTATTCTTCCATATCGGTTCCACCTCTGACATCTTTGGATATAAAATTTGATCTTGGCACCACCCCCTCTGCTGTTTCCCTCACACTCCTGTCCCTTAGGATGCTGGCAGCAGCTGCTGTGATCCACTGGTTTCAGTTCATGTAAAAGTGCTGATTTGACTTGTCCAGAATCAGCCGGACTTTCTCAGTTTGAGCTGTAGCATCACTGGACTTTTGCTTTCTGTCCCATGGCTTGGGAATAGGTTGATGGGATTCAGTTTTATCCACCATCCTTGGCTTCTAGCCTTGGCCACAGAAAGCAGAACTGGGATGGGTTGGGATATGATTTAAAAAAACTAGCCAAATCTCTGGTATAGTTGCCTCTTTAAATTTACACATCCTATCTCCTTACCTTTCCCTCCCTCTCTTCCTATTTTACCCGCTGCTCTGTGGTTGATTTTTAGACTCCAGAACAATTATCAGTTAGGCAGTTGCTGGAAAGAGTCATTCCCTGATCCTTAGCTGATAGTTAGTCCTGAGTGCTTGCAAGAAGCCTTGAATGTCAGAATCAGAGAAAGAGGGTTGTTACTTCGGCTGAGCCAGTCTACACCGTACAACCCTCATTCCTTTCCAGTTTCATGGTTGAGGATACTTCATCGCTGCCCTGATGTAAATGTGCTTTTCCCCCATCTTCACTCCTTGTACTAGAAGGAAGCAATCTAAATGTGCTTTCATACTCTCCACAATTTTCCTCAACAATTAAAAATGTCGAAAGCATGGGGCATGTTAAATTCCTTACTTCCATGGCAACTTCTCAATAAAGAAATAATACTGTTTGCTGATGGAATTTTATTCCAGGCAGAGACCCAGACACTCCCTCTTCTTAATATTGCATGTCATCATTGTGGTAAGACTATGAAGTGAGTTTTACTCTACCCATTTTAAAGATGGAAAAACTATGACTGAGGCATGAAACAACTTGCCTCAAAGTCTCTCAGGTTGTAATATGCAGAGCTGGAGCTGGAGATTAGTCTTCTTAGGTGCAAGTTTAGGATGCTTTATATCAGATTCTTATTTTATCACTGCATTAACCACCTTCCACTTTTCTACCAGGAACTGACTTTTGAGGTCTGGAAAATTATGCTACCCTCCATTTCCTTCATTTGAAACTACTTCTCTTAAATTGCTTTTTTAATATTTGCATTCAAAGTAATGGGTTTCATTGTGGCTTCTTCACATGTATTGTAATTATACTCTGCTCCCATTTATTCTCCACCCTCACTGCCCTTCCCTGTGCCCTGTCCACCTCCAACCCATGCCCTTTTTTCCAGCAGTTAGTCCTCCCTTCTGCTTTCCTGTTGCATGGATTCCCTTATCCCCTCTATTTCCCATCTTCCTTAAGGCCTCTTTCTCCTTCTTAGCCCTCTTGACCTACATAAACACACATAGAAATGCATTACATATGCATTTTAAGTCTAGGTTCTACATGTAATAGAAAATGGGCAGTATTTCTTCAGTGTTACTGCCTCTTATCAGTTCTTCTTTTGCAAAAAAGCTAGTGTGTAGCTTCTACAGAGGCATTTAAGACTTTCCTTAGGGGAGTGAAGAGGAAAGAAGCTGCATGCCATTCACTTACATGAATTTGCTCATTTGTTCTGACTTAGTATTCAGCAATGGGAGAGACCAAGGTGAAACACCATGGTACTCCTGCCTTCTCATGGTTTATGGTGAGGCTGCCAAATAAGTGGCCAGGCCCATCCCAATGTGATCCATTGGGGTAGTGAGAACATTCCAGTAAGATGAGGAAGTAAGAAGCCCTTCCTTCTGCTTGAGGTGTTGAGATGAATGTATGGGGCATGCCATGCATTGGGGTCCTAAAACACATGGGTTTAGCAGCTCTGCTTAGCTCCTTTCCTGTATCTGGAGAGAAAAGACTGTGTTGTGGTATGCTCCTGGCGCTGGAGAAAGGATGCTTGCAAGGTCTTTCTCAGTCACAAAGCCATCAATTCTCCACTGAGGTGACTAATACTATAAGTGGCATTTGCATCTGCTTTAAAAGTATTAGGAACAGACTTGCTCCTGTAGTAATGGGTGTTGCTGGCCTTTATCCACATTTTCTTGTTTGAACTTATTATGCTTTAGTAACAACTGTTTGGTTTTTCTTCTCTGCCTTTTCTGGAGTCTAACTCCAAATTGTTACATAAGGATAATTAATAGCTAAGAAAGAGGAAAACTATCTGATGAGCATGGAAGAGTGTCATAGAAAAAAGAGGCCATTCTAGAAGATCATTCTAGAATATAATGGGGAGACGGGGCTGTAAGAAGGAATAGCCTCCTCCTATTCTGTGCCCACTATTTAGATATAGATGAGCATAAGGAAAGATGGAAGAAGGTTGCTTAAATTCAAAGCCGGATGACTATCGTGGCTCTGAAATCAGCAAAAGCTAAGATCTTTGGTGATCATTATCTGACAAAGAACACACAAGAGAGGAAAGAAATTAGATTGGGGAGGGCAATGACGTTTGAGTGAAACCCAGTTTTGGTCCAAGAGTCAAAGCTGTGCAGCTTCAAGCAAAGCATAACCTCTCTGAGCCATAATTTCCTCATTTGAGTGAGATGATCAAAATTGTGCCAGTTGGATTGCTACAAGAAGGAAGATTTACATATGTGTAATGGAAGTGTGCTTGATGGAACTGTGCATGTATGGAAGCAGTTGCTTGGGTTCGATAGTAGGCTGTTAAATGGTTGTAGTTAGGTCAGCTTTAATGTGAGCCTGATTCCTCCCACTATGTGTGTGACTATCACCTCACTACAGACAAGGTTTGTATGTGTATACATGTGTGAGAGAGAGAGACAATGAGAGACAGAAAAAGAGAAGCAGAGACAGAGAGAGGATTAATTTGGATGAGGTCCACATAGTAGAGGCTTAAGAAGTAGCAGACCTACATACAAGCTGCAGATGTTTTTTCTTGTGCGTCACAGAGCCTCACAGACACCTCAGACCTGATTTGCACATGGAAGCAAACGGCTCAGAAGTACATCTTCCACCTTCAGCCTGTCAGTAACTGGGACAAACCTTGAGAAAGAAAGAAGCATTGTTGAGGGAAGGATCAAGAGCTTAGCTCTTCTTCTTGGTCTAACTGAATTCTCCCATTTAGTCCATGGAGCCTTCTGAAAATCCTGTTCCAGGGTACTCTGCCTTACCTCATTCTTTGAGCACCACGTTTGGCCATCTAGTTTGAGTGCTGAGTCATAGTACTCTCACTTCCAATGTCTATGGCTTCTCATCCCAATTCACCTTTAAGATCAGGGGAATGTGGATTCTGTGAGATGATTTGTATGAATTCCTTTCTGGGCACAAATAACCTCACAAAATTCCCAGTATATTGAATTTTTCACTTTAGGTTTCAGAATAGCCCTGAAACTTGTGGGTATAATGTTCTGTGTGTCACACACATCCCAACTGGATACCTAAAAAGGGAAAGCTTTCTTCACTGTCCTTCTAAAACACTAAACTACATTTTTCTTTACTCCATAAATATTTGTTGACTATCTGGCAGCTACATGCAGAGCAATTTACTCTGATCTCTGGGGAATACAGAGACGAATCCCACCTGGATCTTGATCTCCAGTTGCTCCCATTCGAATAGAGAAACAGCCCTGAAAACAACAAGCCAAAGTACAAGATTCAAAGAACAAGACAGTCAGTGCCTTAAGAGCCACAGAAAGGAACTTGGAGCATCTTAAGCTTCCCAAGAGACATGGCACTTAAGCTGATGCAAATTTGGGCATGTGGGAATAGGATAAATAGCATCCTGGAAAGATGATTAATTGTAAGACATGCACATGGAACAATAAATAATAGTGTTTGTCTGGAATAGAATATGTGAAGAAGAATAGTGAAAAACAGATCAGAAAGGACAGTGGAAGCCAAATGGAAGAGGGTCGTGAATGCCAGGTTAAACATTTGGAGTGTTTGCTGCAGGCAATAGGGAACCATGAAATCTAAATTTATTTTTTGAGAGGCGAAAATGAAGGAGGAAGAAGGAGACGGGGAGAAAGATAAAGAAACTGAGGCTTCCAGAATATTCCAATAGCAGCATACAAAAGTCAGGTGAGAAAGACAGAAATTTACGGACTGATGCAGTAGGCTGAGTCATCTGCAAATTAGACCATTCTTCATGTTGTACCAATGGAGGAATGATATTCTGAGTTCCACAAGTTAGTTTTAGTGTTAAGATTAGACTCCAGGTTTTTTGACTCCTAGTTATATGACTCTTCTCTCCATGCCTTGCCAGTTTGACATTGTAGCTTAACTCTGACTGAGACAAATTAGAGGCAAGAAAGAACAACGCCGGGGTCTTTCAGCCAAGAAAACTCTTTGCTGCTATTTCAAAGCTTGACTTGTAATGAATCATCAAGTTGGAGTTGCATGTAAAGGGCGTAAACAGGCAAACAGTTAATAGTGCTTGTGTTCCAGGCCCTAGGTTGATGTCCATTTGGATGTGGCTGTAAAGGGAATGAATGGGGCTCTTACATGGGAAATATCTTGTGGACTCATCAAGAGAAATATACCCTAGGTTGGGCATGACTACAGATAGAAATATTTTCTGGGTCTGAAAGTGTGTTGTGTCTTTCCTGCCCAATTCTTCTCTCTAGTAACTAGTAGAAATAGGATATCACTGTCATCCTTGGTCATCCATGAGCTTCTGTGAAGAGACAGCCTTGTATAGTTTATAATCCAGAAATCACATGCACATAAATCTATTGATGATAAACCTTGAGGTTTCTTCTCATCTTGGAGTACTTTCCTCAACTGTAGAAAAGGTATAGCATTTTCTGAAGAATTGCTGTTACTCTTAATTACAAGAAATGTATATAAAATACTAAGTACACTGTCATTATACTTGAAACAAAACAGATGTTCACCTAAAAAGCTGCTAACAGGGCCGGGCGTGGTGGCACACGCCTTTAATCCTAGCACTTGGGAGGCAGAGGCAGGTGAATCTTTGTGAGTTCAAGGCCAGCCTGGTCTACAGAGCGAGTTCCAGGACAGCTGGGGCTACAGGGAGACCCTGTCTCGAAAAGACAAAAAAAAAAAAAAAAAAAAAAAAGCTGCTAACATTGGAGCTATAGTTTAATAGTAGAGAACTTGCCTAGCCTCTATAAGACTCTGGGTTCAATCTTTAGTACTAAATCACACAATAAAAATAAGTAGTAGATATCTTTTGGTTATATTATTTCCTTACCACTATCATTATTATCATTTGAAATTTTATATTAATACTAATAACAACACAGAAGACACTGGGGAGCAGAGTGGATATGGAAACAGGGGATAAGTATTTCAATCATTACTCTATCACAATCTAACAAAAGGGATTGGGTAAGTGGATTCACTTTTTGAACCTAAGTTTCATTCTCTGTAAAATAGAAATGGTGTGAACTGTCAGTTCTTTTCTGCCAATCTTTCTATGGACATCATCTGGGAGAATGGTTTGAACACTATAAAGTTTGTTTGAAAAAAAGATTCCTGTTACTTTTTTTCTGATGCAATTATACATAATCAGCCTGTTGCTGAGGGTCATGATATGTCCAGAAATAAGAGATAGAGCTTGCAGGGGGAGACAGAAGTTATATGTGTATTCAAGAATAATCTTTTATGCATTACTCCTTTAGTAAACTACTCATACTCTAATATCATAATCTCTTTTTATAGATCTTTAAGATTTCTCGGTGGATGAATTTTTTGAGTACACAACAATATATCAGCTTTTGATAAAAATTTACATGTCTGCTAGTCTGCTAAGAGGGCTGGGAATTGAGCTGACTCTTTTTTAAAGTAAATATTTTATTATTTCTTTGAGAATTTCCCGCAATGTTTTTATTATATTCACCTGCTTCCCCTCCACAACTCCTTCCATATCCTCACAACCCCTCACCCAACCTTGTGCTTCTTTTAAATAATCCATTCACTTCCATTTCTGTTTCCCATATACTGTTGGTGGAGTGCCATACCCTCAAGCATAGTTGACCCATCAGGGGCCACACCCTTAAAGAAAACTGATTATCCCTTCCTTGGCAGCCATTAATAGTCAATAGTTCCTCAACTAAAGGTGAGAATGGGGTGAGGCTCATGATCCCTTTACCCCTCTTCATGGTGGAATTTTGACTGGCTTGATCTTCTGCACATTTTGTATAGGCAACCAGAGCTGCGGTGGGTTATAGAAGTAACCTTCCTGTCATTTCCTGTCATGTCCAGGAGATACTGTTTTGCTCAGGTCCTTCCTGACCCTTGGTTCTTAGAATCTTTCCATCCTCTCTTCTGCAATGGACCCTGAGCCTTGGTGGGAGGGTTGTAACATAGATGCCCCATTATGGCAGAATACTACACAGATACTTATTCTTGGAACTTTGGCCAGTTGTGAGTTTCTGTGTTAACTCTGTCTGCTGCACAAAGAAATTTGTCTGTTGAGGACTGAGTGCTGCACACATCTATGGGTATAGAGATATGAATTTAGAGGACCGTTTGATATTATTCCCATGTAGCAAATTAGTAGTAACTTCACTCTTGGAGCCCATGACCTCCTCAGCCATGAGTTCTTGGCCAGATTTGTAGTACCAGGAATGTGTTTCCTCCTGTGGAGTGGGACATAAATCCAATGTGAAAGCAGTTGGTTGCCCCCATAACATTCATGCCCCTCTTATACCAATGGGCATTTATTGCCAGTCCAGTTGTTATTGTATATCTTGTAGGATTCATAGCTGGGTAAGATTGTTGATGACTTTTCTCATCCTCCTCCACCTGCATGGAACCTTCTGGTACTGTGAAAGCTAGCCAGAAGGAAAGAAGCTTCCTGATCAGTCCCATAATGATTTTTCTATGTCCTGTGACAAAGTGTGTGGTGTCTTTAGAAATACAGTGTTGCCATCAAGTTCTGGTTGGCAACCAAGAGCAATGGCAATAGCCTGTATTGTTTTGTGGTTCTCTGAGGCAGCTCTGACCAATGACTCAAGGGGAGGTATCTCACACCTGACACTGGGGTTTTAATTTGGCAAATTATGGCTTCTGGGAGGTGCCTTTTCCCTTGTGTATTGTAACTCCAATTAAATTCTCACATCCTTCAGAAGCTTAGTTTTCATATGGATTTTTCAGACATCCTTAGTATTGGCTATCTCTTCCCCTACTCCTGTTTGTGAAATAAGGGGCCCATAGAAGGAAACAGGATGATAGAAAGACTTTTCCTTGCTTGTATTGGTCACCATCTTTAGGTGATCTAGCTTAATTTTTATAATCACTTTGTGGAAAAGTGTTATTATATACCTATTTTCCAGATGATAAAATGATATTTAAAAATGTGAAGTCATTGTCCAGGTTCTTACAGCTTGGAAGGAGCAGAATAAGACCCCAAAGCTAGGTTTGCACAATTATAGACTCTTTCTCCTATAGCATACTATTTAACCTAAAATTAAGAATCAAATGCTTCTTTTTATAGAGTGAGGAGGAGACCTTATAGATAAATTCTAAACTTAGTCATATAACAGCTATTTGGCACCAGCTTATGGAAGATCTTGAACTTAAATTAAGAAGTTTGATCTTTATCCTTTGCATTTTAGAGCTCCTGGCAAGGTCTTGAAGAAAAGACAAAAGCAGTTTAGACTTAAGTAAATCCTATGGAAATATTATATGCATTCAATGTAATTTTATTTTTATCTTAAATAACTTGTAGAAAAAATGACTATCAGGGTCTACTAACAACCATTAAGCATTTATCAAGATCTGCTAATGACTGAATGCATGAAATCCTAATGGATGGTGCAGATAAGGGAGGGATCTAAATATGATTAAGATCTATTGTATGAAATGAACATTCAGTGTTAATCATCTAATGAATTTGTATGGTTACACGTGTCTTTTGCAATATTGTGTTCATTGGGCTTTATGTGGACTTTTTCTTTCTCCTTTTCCTTTTGTTTATTCAGATAGAGTTTTACTCTGTAGCTTAGGCTGTCCTGGAATTTTCTATGTAACCCAGAATGGCCTTGAATTCATTCTTGCCAAGTTGTGGGATTACAGATGTGAGCTCCTATGATTGGCTTTATGGATTTTTTTTAATTTGATATTGTTCCATAAACATTTTTGTCTTGACCTTGTCCAGATTCTTGTCAGTTTATATGTATTATATATTTGTTAATTGCTTGTAGGAATTAAATTGTTTGCTTAGCTTTTATGGTTGAGTCTGACTTTTCACTATTATGTGTTCTTCTGCCAATTGGTTTTTCTTATTTTTCCTCTTGGATGAATTTCTTTGAGCTTTTTCTGCAAAGTGGAATTACTGGATAAACAAGTATGAGTTATTGCCTATAATCACATTTATGTTTCATCCAGATTGTTCTAGAATGCTTGATGGGTATTTAGATAGAATAAGTCCAGTTTACAGTGCCACCAGCAGTGTGAGTACATCTGTTCTACCCTAATCCTGTAAGAACTATTTCATAAAATCTATTGATTAGTTCTTTTCTAACTAACCTGAAAAAAAAAACAGCAATATGAAAGTAGGAAGGTAAGAGAGTATTTTAATGCTGAAAAGGTCCAGGATTTTTTTTCCCTTTTTCTTCCCCATTTTTCTTTTTAGATAAGGTCTCCATATAACCCCAGCTGTTCTGAAATTCTCTGTGTAGAGTAAGCTAGACTTAATTTCACAGAAATCTGCCTGCCTCTGCCTCCTGAGTGTTGGGATTAAAGGTGTGTGCTACTATGCTTAACTTGGATCTTTAAAATAAAACAATTATTTTATTTTTAATTATGTATATAGGTGTATGTGCATTTGAGTGCAGATACCTGTGGAGGCCAGATGATGGCATCAAATCCCCTGGAGCTGGAGTTGGAGGGATTGTGTGCCTCCTGACATGGGTGCTGGGAACTGAACTTGGATCCTCTATAGGAGTGACAGCACTCTTTTTTAAATATTTTTTTTAATTTTATTTAATTTAATTTATTTTTTTAATGTGTGTGAATGTACTGTCTGCATGTAGGTTTGTGCACCCGTGTTGTGCAATGCCACGGAGGTCAGAAGAAGTTGTTGGATTCCCCTGGAACTGGAAGTTGAAGACGGTTCTCAGCCATCATGTGGGTGCTGGGGATCAAACCCGGGTCCTCTGCAAGAGCAGTTGGCGTTCTTAACTGCTAGGTCATCTCTGCAGCCCCGTGACAGCACTCTTTAACTCATCTCTTCAGCCTCAGCAGCTGTGCTTTAGTGGTGATGAAGATATTAAATTCAAATTCATCTTTAGACATTTGCCTAGTACCCACTGTGGGTTTGGCAGTATACTAAATATTCTATTACCTAACTCAATCCTTTCACTTTCTATAAGAGAATGTGTTAGTACTTTGGCTTTATAAAGTGGAAGAAACTTACATTTAGCAAATTGCATGACAAATGTAAGGTTCTACAGACAAGGTTTAAATGTAGGCTTTCTAAAGGTCAGCTGCCAGAAAAATTATAAAACCAGAAGGAAAAGTTGTTGGTGGCTAAGAAGAAATACATACCAAAGTAGATGGTCCAGGCAACTGCAGCTTGAATGCTTACTCATGAATAGTGTTCTATTTGGCTGGCTATTTATGTCCCTGTTGTTTTCTCTTCCAGGGGATGGTGACAGCGTCAGCAAAGTACGACCTCCAGGAGAAAAGCAAACAATCATCCGTCCCCCAGTGAGGCCCCCTGACCCTCCCTGCCGGGCAGCTACTCCACAAAAGGCAGAACCAAAGCCAGATATTGTAGCTGGCAGTGCAGGGGAAATCCCACCATCTGTGTAAGTAGTGTTATTCTTCATCTTTACACAAGGCCTGTGCTAAGCACCAGGAATGCTTTCCCAATCACCTCTAGCTGTTATGTGTGTGCAGCACACAACTCTGGAAGGTCATTCACTACATAATTTGGGGAGTATCTCTAGCCAGCCTTCTGTGCAGTACTCCACTCAACACCCAAAGCTAAGCTATTTCCCTAAAGATGAAGAACTTGTGAATGTTTAAAGACCCAATTTTCTCAGCTGACCTAATCTCTCTAGAATAGAAAAATCACTTTTTGATTTTTCCTCGAGAACATTTTTCATTATTTTTGTGCTCTTGCTCCTGATTTTAAAGTAATTTAGTAAGTAAATTGTTTTCACTGCACTTCTGCTTGGGACTCCTTCCTTCCTTCCTTCCTTCCTTCCTTCCTTCCTTCCTTCCTTCCTTCCTTCCTTCCTTCCTTCCTTCCTTCCTTCCAGAGGGTACAAGTTTTTTAAAGATTCCTAAATGACTAAGGTCCTCTAAAAAGCCTTTCATAAGCAGGAGCCAAGCTGACATGCCAAAGGCCTTCTGGTGGCCCAGGAGTAAGCCAGGGAAACAACGAAGTAGCAGAACCCAGAAACCAGCTCTGCTTGGCTCTAGCCAGTCTAACTGGCTTCTCCTCCACCAGTGATCTGAAACCTTCTTGGCATCTTGCCTTGTGATCTCCCTGTTATGTCTCTTGTTTTCCATACTTGTTAAAGTGAGAAAGAACAAAGCCTCCATAACTTCAGCTAATTTACAAAGGCAAAGTGCTCCCAAACTACACTTTGCAACCAAAGATTAGTTTCATTCATTTATTTTTCCTGAGAAGTCTGAACAAACTTCAAACTTTGACCATTCTGGATCCAACAGGGAGCAAAGGGTCTCATCTGTAGCCTTGGCGTATATGTGGCTTCTGGGCCATTTCACATTCTGATATTTGGGTTTCTCCTAAATGCTTGGCCCCTTCCCAGTAAAAGTAGGAGCTGGCATTGGTGCCCCCCCCCCCGGCTCAAACATAGATTCCTGGGAAATTCATGGGAATTGGTTGGCTTCCATTTGCAGGGTGGCATCCAGGACCAGGTTCTTTGAAACAGCTTCTCGGAAAACTGGAAGGTAAGAGATACATGGTAAGGTAATCACAAAATTACATTTGTGAGCAAATGCATCAAGAGCATTTCATTTGTTTTGCTATTACTTTCTATTTTCCTTTCCTCTATAGCCATCCCTCTCCCTCTCCCTCTCTCCTCCTCTTTCTCTTCCAATTTTTGTTGATCATCTTTATTTCTCACCCGTGTCTCTGCCTTTCATTTCTTAGCACTTGTGTCCCTCCCTCCCTCCCTCCCTGCCTCTTCCTCCCTCCCTCCCTCCCTCCCTCCCTCCCTCCCCTCCCTCCCTCCCTCCCTCTTTCCCTCCCTTCTTCCCTCCCTCCCTCTTTCTTTCTTTCTTTCTTTCTCTCTCTCTCTCTCTCTCTCTTTCTTTCTTTCTTTCTTTCTTTCTTTCTTTCTTTCTTTCTTTCTTTCTTTCTTTCTTTCACTTTTTGTGTTTCTCTGCATATATTTCTGTCTCTCTTTATGTCACCTTTATCTTTTTCTTGTATCACCCATATTTCTCACAAACATGTAAATACACATATCACTCACAAACACACACACACACACACTATGTTGAAAAAGCTTTATATTCATTGCTGTGATAAAACACTGACAAAAAGCAAGAGAAAGGGTTTATTTCACCTTACTAGTCCAAATGACAGTCCATTACTGAGGGAAGCCAAGGCAGGAGTTTAACCAGGGAAGGAACATGGGAGCAGAAGTTAAAGCAGAGACCATGGCTGAATTCTGCTTACTCCCCTGGCCTGTACTCAGCCTGCTTTCTTACATAGTAAAGAACCATCTTCCCTGGGGTGGCACCACCTATAGTGGGCTGGGCCTTCTCACCCAACAATCAAGAAAATGTCTCATTGGTCCACCAGCCAATCCAATAGAGGAAATTACCCAACTGAGGTTCCTTCTTCCCAGGTGTGTCAACTTGACAACTGGAACTATTCAGCACAGAGATCTTTTTATTGTTATTTTGCTCATTTAGACTGTATAGTATAAAAGATCAGCTGGCAAAGACCTGTAGAATAAACATTTTATTTTCTATAGTTATAAGGTGGGTCCTATTTCAAAGGTGAACAGTTGGCTTAATCAATGATTGTCAAACTGGCCATACATCTAAATCTCTTAGAAAACTTAAAAAGAAATAGATTCCTGGCTTGTACTCTAGACTTACTAGAAATAGATCTTTAGAGTGGGACCTTAGAATGCATTTTTCCTCCCTCTCTCCCTCTATTTCTTCTTCTTCCCTCCCTGCTCTTTATCCTCCCTCCCATCCTTCCTTCCATTTTCTTTTAAAACCTTGCAAATGGTGGTACAGACTGTTAAAGCCCTGGGCATTTGGGAGCATTTGGACAAGAACACCTGGGGAAATGATTGTTTACTCTTGAGGGTGTTTTCTGTGAGTTTGTTCCATGTGTTTAATCAGGGAGTTTTACATTGTGCTTCCTAACAAATAATTGGAGTGAATTCTAATTCTAGGTGGTCTTTTCAAAGCACAACGATACATCTTTACCAGCAGTTGATTTGGGATAGCTTTAACATCCTCTTTTCAAAGCTGTGGGATCCAATTAACCAAGATGTGATTTTTGCTCTAGTTGTTACCCTAGTACAGCTTGGCAGCCACAAATAACTATAGGCTCAGTCAAATTCTGTTTAGACATTAACTTATCATTCATTCTTCTATAACAGATTAAAGTGAAATCAAATCTCAGATTTATTTTACCAATAGCAAAAGGATACAAGGTTCAGGATCTATGGGTACAGCTCAGTGCTGAGTACTTGCACAGCACACTTGAGGCCCTGCTTTCTATGTTCTGATGTTCTGACAGAAATTAAAGGGGGGGAGAGAGAGAGAGAGAGAGAGAGAGAGAGAGAGAGAGAGAGAGAGAGAGAGAGAGAGAGACTTAATAAAGTTGTTCTCTATGAACAGCACTACTTCCTGGCAGTCATTTTTCCCTCCCTAGGATAAATCATTTTGAGAAATAAATACAAAGGAAATTGAATGAAGTAAACTGGAATGAACAGAATGGATGGGTATGTTAAAAAGAAAGCTTCTTAGATCAGGTAATATATGAACTGGGGCTTGAGAGATAACAGAAATGCACTCAAAAAAGGTGGAGGATTGATCTGAATCTTTAGACAGGGTACCAAGGCATCAAGAAGGAAGTGTTTAAGAGATGTGAACAAAGTCTATATAATGCTTAGGGCATGCAGACTTCCAATAGGAAAACTATAGCCAAATTGATGTTGAGAGCATGGAAAAATTGATAATATTGCCAATGGAAGTGTTAGACCAACCACAAATCCAGGAGGCGTTGACCATGGCAGGCACTTCAGGCTATACTACTCTATATGCTCTTTATCCAGCATTAATTCTAGAATTAATCCCATTCTCTGTCTTTTTTAAAAATTTTTTTATTAATTTTATTTATTTCTGTATGTGTATGAATGTACTGTCTGCATGCAAGTTTGTGCACCCGTGTCGTGCAATGCCGCGGAGGTCAGAAGAGGGTCTCGGATTCCCCTGGAGCTGGAGTTCTCCTGGACTTGGAGTTTCAGACGGTTCTCGGCCGCCATGTGGGTGCTGGGGATCGAACCTGGGTCCTCTGTAAGAGCAGTCGGTGCTCTTAACCATTAGGCCATCTCTCCAGCCCCCCATTCTCTGTCTTAAGACTCCATGTTGGTAAGAATGCAGGTAAGATGAAAGAATATAGGTAAGACACCTGCCTTACATTATGCCACATAGGAAAAAAAATCTTCAAACTTGAGTTCACCATTTTCATCAGTGCATCCACATGCTGAGCTCTGAGTAAGAGCTCATGTGGTGAGTCTTTTTTATAGCCTGTTGCCAACCCCTTTTCTCATTTCAAATGTAAATTCTCAACTGTTTGTTAACTATTGCCCTACTGCTTTCTGTGAATACTTGACTATAGCCTGTCATTCTGATGACATCTGTCCCTCATTCCCTTACCCTCTGCATCAATTTAAAAAGAAAAACTCTAAGGATAAAAGTGCAGATTTGTCAGAAAAGACAGGAAAAGATGACATTTTTACAAAGCAGAACAACCTTGTAATGAATGAAAGGAGGAAAGCTTAGGTGAAGAAGAGATAAGGAAAGTGAATTGGAACCAGATTGAAAAGGTCTTCTATGACATCTTAAGGTGTTTGCTCTTTGTACTGTAGTCCACTGGGGTCAGGTCAGGGAAGATGTTTAAGTGTCAGTGCACATCTGAGTGGTAAAGACTAGCAACATGGAAACAAATCATGCTGGTAAGAATTGCTGAAAGTCCTGACCTAATGTATTGCTGTGGGAATGGAATAGAAGGGACAGATTTGAGATTAGCTACATCAGACCCTGCTGACTTTTCAAGTATGGGCCATCTTAAAAGTACTGAGAAGGGGAAGTATAACTTAGGCAATTTAGTAGATGGTACAGTAAGTAGTCATAAATGAACATGCTTTGTGAGAAGTCTGCTCTGCTCAGTTTTAGATAGCGAGTTTGAAATTTGTGTGAGACATCCATGCAGAGATGCCCAGTGAGAAACTGCAACTTAGACTAGTTGTCAGGGCAGGGCCTCTATAGATTTTGGAGTTAGAACTGTTAAATATAGCCATTTTCTCACAGAACTCTAATGTGGAGCATCCAAATATATTGCCTTATGAATAATAAGACTTTGGAGAAAAGTCTCCAATATTTGGTGGTAATTGAAACAATGAATGGAGATAAGATAACTCGCCTAATAGTTTCAGCAGATAAGAACAATCAAAGACTGAGGATATAGCTGTGGAGACCATCTGTGGTGAAGGATGCTCTGATCATATTGGGGGACTATTCTCCATGATTGTCTCTTTCCATCAATTGTTCCTAGGTAAGAATAATTTAGGACTGCTCTAACCACATCAACAGGCTCAGCAGGAGTGGTTTTGTCTTCAAGGCAAAGGAAGACTCATCTTTTACATGGTGCTTCTCCTGCCTTCTTGTCCTCACCATTAGTAGTAATTACAGAATATAAACTGTGGTCTTGGGCCAACTTCGCTGTGATAGCCTAGCCACCAAAAGCCTGATACTCAAAAGTCCTTTTAGGGGCCTGAAAGGTGGCTTCATGGCTATGAGATTGGATTCTCTGTTTAGAGAACCTATAGGTATGAAGTCAAATGCTAAAAATTATCTGGGTGGAATCATATCCTCATAATCAAGTGACTTTTTGGCATTGCCCAGAAAGAGTTGCTCATCTCTTTGCTTTGCCTTTTCAGTCTTGATTTTAAGGTTTTATTGACCTATCTTTCTTTTGCTCACAGTTCTCAAGGCAGACTTCCTGGAGATGAGAGTTGAGGCAACAGGTATGTTGTTTCCAACCCCTGATTACAAAACCTTCTTCAAATAGGCCTTCTTTTGGCAATTTAGATTTTGGAAGACTAGACTGCCACATAGGTCCAGACTCCCAACTCACGCCTTAGTTTTCTACCCTATAGGTACTTATCTTTTAAACTTATTTTAGTTCTGAGGTTTTGTGGGATTTTAAATCTTGCCTTTTCTTTTCTCTCAGCCACATTATTTTCATAAAACTTGTCAATCAAATTCACTAGGGGAGGATGTTTTGAACAAGTGCATTTCCTTTACTGAATCTTAATTCCTATTTGTAAACTTAAAAGTTAGAACTTTGTAGCTCTGATATCCTTTGAGTCTGTAAGGAAGCCAGTGACCTTCCTTTTGGTATTATAACAGGTATCGAAGTGTCTGTAGAGGGCCTTTATTTCAAGTCTGTTTCACTACTTCCTACTGTTTCACTCCTTTCTACCTGAACCTATGTCTTTAGTCCTTTATATTTGTGTAGTGTAAAGGACTTTCATATCCATAATCTCATTTGATCCATGTCACATGCCAGAATTAAGACGGATACTATGTGTTCTAACTTAACAAACAGGAATTTAAGTTCAGGGGAGAAAAGTGACTTGCTAAGGTCACAGGAGACTCAGGGGTCAGGGAAATGTCTTTCTCCACATAGGGGTTTTGATTGATTGGTTATCAAATCTCTGGCATAGCATGAACCAATATACACACATTAATGCAATCCAAGTATCTAGAGCTTGGCTTGCCATGTGCTCCTTAGCTTTTCTTTTCTTCCTGTCACTGCCAGTCCTCTGTGGTTTAGGGACAGATAAGCTTCTCCTTATCAGCTCTAAAATGAAGGCCCGGTCAAAGGAAGTTTGGAGATATTGTAGGACAATAAAGGCAGTGGCCACAGTGCAAGGGAATGGAGTGGGGTGGCAGTCTCAGAAGTTCTAGTATCAGACTTCTGCTTTCACATGTAGATAGATTTTTCAGGGAGTTTGGGGCGAGGTCAAAAACAGTCTCCAGCCCTAGTTATAGCACCGGCTTAGGTTTATTGCATGGGATCTGAGTATAAAGTCCTTTTTTCAGATCAGCTACCAGTAATGTGAATATCAAGAGACTCCCCACTGCACAATGCCTGTTAAATGCTTAACCAAACCTAGCTAATTTCTTATTTTCTTCTTTCCTTTTAGGTTTTAAAGGTCTTGGCCTTGGGGGACCCTTTCCAGTTGTGAATGGGTCTACTTCAAACCCTTGTGAGCTGAGTCATTTGTGCTGAAGAACAGCTCCTTTCTGGCCGTGCACCTTCTGTCTCTGGGAAGCTATAAATTAAGGAGCACATGCCCTAGACATATGTTTATTTCTCCTTTGTATTCTGCCTTCAACCCCTCAGAAGGTTTGTTTTGAACAGCTCCTAGGACACTGAATGACTGGACTCCCTCAAGTTCCATACTCTGCTGAAGTGAAAATACCCACTGATATCAGTTGAAGAGGGGAACCTAGCTTTCCACTCCTCTCTGAACTTCTTGTTTCCTGAAAGGTCGTTGAATTCTAAATGATTATGGCTAAAAATCAATCTTAGGGTTCTTACCTAGATCCAAAGATCACTTGAGTTGAGGCCACTGTTTATCTTGGTTGTGAGGGAGTAAGGATGTTTGCTGAATATTGGAGAATTCTGTCATGTCTCTTTCTGAGGATATGGACATGACTCATATTAGGTTTGGCACCCTGGTCCCATGATATGTTACCACAGTCCTGTGGGATCAGACAGCATGAGTGATTCCCACACAGTGTCCTTCCCCAGCATGAACTTAAGGTGGCCTTCCTGCTATTGCCTATAGCCTCCAAGGAGAAAGCCGCCAAGCATGTTTTGCATGTTAAAGCCCAGGTCTATTTGGTATTTTTTTTCCTCCTGTTTTCAAAACTGATAGCTTCCTTTTCAGCAATCAACAAACAAAATGAATTTGAAAACATTTCTTTAAAAAGGGTCAAATGCTAGGAAAAAAAAAAGATTAAGATGAACTGAGGCCAGGGAGTTGTTGCTGTTGTATCATATTTGCCTCTGGTTGACATGTTCTTTTATTTCCTGAAAAAGCAAACAAACAAAAAATGAGAAGTATACCAAGTACCCATGGATTCTGGAACTCCATGATACTCCTGAGATGGCATACATAATTACATGATTATGTTGTTTTTTTTTTGAGTAGATGGTTCATAACATTCTACTGAATTTCAAATGAGCCTGTGACCTAATAAAGGTTACGAATCATAGCCCTTGAGATGAAAGATTCTTACAGCCCACAAGTGAATGGATTAGAAGGAACTTTCAAAAGCATGTATACTAGTAGCTTAGTTTACATGCAGAGCAAGTTACTGGCCACAAGAGGATACGATCCCAGGTGTCTATGCTCCTACATAAAGTTCTTTTTAAAATATCACATTCATCTAGGAAGGAGCCTTTTAAGTTATGGCTTCTTTGGGGCTGTATTGACTTTTATCCTCTTTCTTGAATCACACTTATTTGTCACCAAGTAAAAAACTTCTCCCTTTCATTTACCGAGTCACAGGAAGGACACTAAAACAGTGCAGTAGGTCAGAAATATGAGGGATAGACATTTCTGAACACTGTCAGAGGGTCAGTGCTTCTGTGCCTGTGCAGATGCCCAGATCACAGGTTCTGAGCCTTGCTGGCCTCTTCTTGAGCTCTGGTCTCAGAGCTGCATCCTCTCTGCTGTGTCCTGAGTCTGGGACTGAAAAATCAGGCATATGTGCAAAACTTGACTACAGGTGTGGACCAGTAGGAATTTGGTATTATTGAAGATCGTAAAGACATCATTTGAAGCTGATTTTCTTGAATGAAAATACCGCCGTCTCCAATATAAGGATTAGAATATTTCTGAGAGGCAGGAAAAGGTATTGTATTCTCAATGAAAGAAGTACTTAGAAACTTTGCACTGAGATTATTGAGTTACATGGGAGATAGATAAAAACTTAGCTGGGATAGATGGGACCAACAGTCCTGTCGGAGATCAAGGAGCAATGGCAGGGTAGTTCTACCCCTGCTGTCAAGGGTCTTCAAAGAATGAAGCACAATATGTCCTTTTGACACTGCTTTAAAGGTGTGGTGGTGAAGCATGCTGTCATGGAATGATATTTATTGGCCTTATGCTTGATGCTTTCAGAAGAGGCTATTAGAAGAGGCAGTGATATGAGTGGCAGCTATGGGAAATTAGCCACACACATTGACAAGTATGTCAGAGAACTGTTACATCTTAAATTGGCAATGACAAAAAAAATTCTAAAACTTGTTAAGCATGCACTACAAGTTAGATACTCCAAATACTCTTTCATCCTTGTAACAATCACACAAGTACTGGTTTTCTTTTACTTATTATGGCCCAGTTCTCCTCAGTTATTGGTTCTACTACAAAAAAAAAAATAACAAATAACAGGAATGTGATTGAATTCCAAGCCTGTCTGATTCTGTACCATATGCAGTTTTCTCTTTGTCACACTATGGTAGGTGTTTAAACAGAGGCCACATTACCAGAGGTGGAATGACTCTTGACTCCTGTATACCTAACGCATATTTTGAACTTGTTTGGAGATTCTAGCAGGGGAATGCAGCTATTTGTATACCTTTGACTGAACACTAGTACTCCTCTATCAATGAAGGTTGTCCTCTTCGATTAAGTGGACAGCTTTGGGAAGTGGACAACTTCATGGAACTGCGAGGGAGAAAGGAAGCACCTGACTGGCCAACCAGATCACCTAAATCAAGCCTGGAGATCAAGGAGGTGACATAGACTACAGCCAGATCACGTTTATAGTCCCTAACAAATATTAAAAGGAGAGCATTTGAGGAAAGGAAGAAGTGAAAGTCTACTTAGTAAAACTTAGCCTGAAAGATAATCCCAAATTGGGTTTTCTTTTTTTACCTTCAGTTTATCTATTTGGTGATATGTTTTAAAAGATCATCAAATGTTAGCTTGGAGAATAAAGAATCATGCTGTAATTGTTAGCTGTGAAGTCCTTTCCTTAGTCATTTTTCAAAGGGAAAACATCCTTCTAGGTATTTCTGTGCTTTACCAGTATCTCACCAAGTTTGTAATGTATGGTTTCATCCAGAAGACTGGAGAGACGTCTGTACGTGCAGTGTTGTAGAAAAGGTCTTGTGTGGGGCTGATAAATCCATTATGGCTGAGTATAAGAGAGCTGGCTTCTTCCCTATAACCTAGAAGGTCAGTGGGAGATGGGAACTGCTCTCACTCATCATATTGGTGTAGCTTGAAGTACAGCATTCCTAAGATTATCTCTCCTGAGTCATCTCCACCCTGTCCTCAGGAGGCAAATGGTGCAAGCCATAAGCTTATCTCAGGGGGCTATGGTATTCCTGCCATAAACTTAGCCATTGCAGAATGCATGTAGGCTTCCCCTCTGTCCTGCCCACCTTCTGGTCAAAGAGCCCACCAAAACACTATATAAGTGCTTAAAACCCCTGCGATAAATGAGTTTGTTCACTGATGCTACTCCCAGGTCTGTCTTTGATAAGTTTCGGGTTCATCACCCTCTGGGGAACCATCCTCTTCTCCTTCCCACTTCCCTCCTTGTGGTAGTGATGCCACAGCAGTCCAGCCACGGCTGGGCACCACTGCCATACCTAGGGCCGCGAGGCTGGTGACCTGGGAGGCAGGAACCTCACAACACAGAGAAAGCCAACAGTCTTGGTGCCTCTGTGGTATTTGGTGCCTTGGTGATAAGCAAAATCAGGAGCTAGTTTAGTAAAAGAAATTTCATTGAATTTTTATTTGAAAGTTGAGAAAAAAAGAGATGTTGGGGAGTATTCAGCCACTGAACGGCAAAACTATGCATCCAATTTAAATAGTAAAATGGTGTCATGTAAAAAGTACTTCTGAAATAATGAGCCATCCTTTCCTTTTCAAGATGTTCTTTTATTCTGTAATAACTACAAAAGGAACGTAGAGGAAGTAGTTCTGCATCTCAAAAGAATTGCTTTTGCAAGAACATAGATCAATGAGGCTGCTATTAAAGTAGCAGCAGACAAGTGGCCTTGACACATTGCAAACCTAGAAAAGGCTTGAAGCAACAACAAAATCAGAGAAGCAAGCTAATTTGACAAGATATTTTCAATGAATAAAAGCCTTCATTTTCATGGGACAATGCAGCACTTCATGCCAATGATATTAACAGAGGGCTTAAAAGATTGCCTATGTGAGCTATGTGTATGAAATTTTAAAAAATGAGATCCTCCGCCTCACTCCTGAGTTTCAATAAACTATGCAGAATGTCTTGTATAAATGGCCTCTATCTGCAGTCTCATGTTGGAAACAATCTTTGAGCATATCAGGAATGAGGATCCATCCACTACTAGGCTCTCTTCTGCAAATCTAAAGCTACACGGACACAAAATACTATTTATTGGACATAGGAGTCTTAATTTACTTTCCACTTTTATTTCTAAAAATAGTTTTAAGTGTACGTGTGTATTGCCTGCATGCATTTAAGTGCACTAGCGTCATGCAATCCCTGCCGAGATCAGAAGAGGGCGGCAGATTCCCTGGAACTATAGTTAAGGATCATTGTTAGTTGCCTTATGTTTGCCTGGAACAAAATCTGGGTCCTCTGTAAGAGCAGCCAGTGCTCTTAACCACTGAGACATCTCTCCAGCTCCACACTTTTCAACACAGCCTTATTATTCTCTCAGGCCCCAGAGCATCACTAAATGATAGGCAATTCTGTCTTATTGATAAGGAAACACACACACAGGGAGATGAAAAATTAATTGCCAATGGTCAGACACTAGAAACAGGTCAAAATTCAGGACTGGAAAATACCAATGTCTTTTCATTTATCCCACTGTCTCAAAGTAGTGAAAATGAATTCCAAATGCAAATGGAGAAAATGCTTGGAAATAGGATTAATGAAAACATCTGCAAATCTTGCTAGTCATCAGCCTCAACATTAGCATTACCTGAAAGGTCTTTAGAAATGAAGATTCTTGGGATCTACTCTGGATATCTGGAATAAGATCCTGCATTTTAGCAAGATCCCCTGAGAGATTCCCACGTGCACTCAAACTTTGAGAAGTACTACATTTGCTTGATTGGAACTATTGAGAGTACATAGCTCCCTGCTTCTTGCATTGTTTTGCACATGGTCTTACACTTTAGTGACAAGTGAATATAGTTTTCCATCTCAAAGAACAGTGGAACTAGCCTAGGGAATGACCAAAGTTACTTGACTGTCAGACTGCATGATGGTGGCAGTAGGAAGACATTGGGTGGCTGGGAAGAGGCCTTTTAAGGAGTGCTATGGTCTAGATTCACCTTTGTCACTTTCTGAGATGTGCAAGTCGCTCAAGTTGCCTACCTTTAAATCACATAGTCTCAAAGGACCTTTTCCACTCTGACATATGGGCTTTGGTATGATGAATATAGGCTGGTCTTTGTCCAGAATTTAGGCTCTTCATTTCACACGTGAATGGATGTATTGGAAGAATTTTCACTTATAATAATAAACCATTATTAACAGAAAGCCAAGAAACTCAGAGGATTATGACTCTAGTTAAATGGCTTGAAATGACCTTGTTTGCCGGGCGTGGTGGCGCACGCCTTTAATCCTAGCACTTGGGAGGCAGAGGCAGGCAGATCTTTGTGAGTTCAAGGCCAGCCTGGTCTACAAGGTGAGTTCCAGGACAGCTGGGGCTACAGGGAGACCCTGTCTCGAAAAGACCAAAAAGAAAAAACAAAACAAAAAAAACAAAAAAAAAAAAAACCAAATTCCAATAAAGTACACAGACTTCTTTGAGATTCAGCTGCTTCAGGCCACATACTTGATGAAGTAATTTATATATTGGCCAAAGCTTTCCTTCCATGATTTGGTTAAAACAAAATTCCCTTCCTAGCCCCTTGAGGGGATGGCTTCATGGTATTAGGAGGGACTTAAAGAGAAAAGGGGGGGGGGGAATTCCTGATTCCTACCCTCTGCTACTCATTCCTCCAGGTGAGTCTAATGTCAATTATTTAAAATCCACTGTCTTCATGTTAACTTTTTAGAGACAGAGAAACAAACTCACAGAGGGAAACGGACTTCATTAAGGCTATACACCATAGCTAAGCCCAGAAAATCGATGTTCATAGTTTCCAGCTTACTTTCTTTGGGTGATCTCTTTGCCAGTATCTAGACACCTGCTTCTCACAGTAGGACACCCATCCACAGAAGAACTGCTCCACTTGCCATCTGGCAGTTTTCACCAAGCATTCACACTGTGTCATTTGAGCCTCACATAGCTGTATCATCTAATCATAACGGGTGGTTATTCCCATTTTGTTGGGGTCTAGGTTCCTCCTATGCTACACTATTTCTCTAGGGAAGGAGCAACAGCTCTGAGGTCTGCACATCCTTAGGCTTTTCTCCTGGGAAATGTAATGAGCTCTAAGTTCTTAATTGATACAACTTAATTGTTTCAAACAAGGTTGATTTTTTTTTCCTATTGGAGCATATAGCAGTTGCATGACTTGAGATTTTCCAGAACACTCTTAGATTTCTTACATTCTTTTGTCCTCCTAACAGCCCTTTATAAGGACAAAGTATTGTGCCCTGATTTGACAGATGGACATGTTGAAATATGGCAACAATGCTGAACTAATCTTCTATGGATGCTATAACAAATTATCACTAAATTGAATGTAAAAACATCATTCTTATATTTTCATCTCTCTCTTTTTTTTTTTTTTTCGGCTCAGACTCCGATTACATCTCTGTTTCTTTAGGTCATAAGTTTTCCAGTAGAATGGCTGAATTTTTAGAGTGGTTTTCATATGAGGCTCAAGGATTGTTTTCTGAGTTCACAGTTGTTGGCAGGATTCAGTGTCTTCTGGTGGGAGTGAAGTCTTCATGGTTTTGAAATATAGCTCTCCATCTTATAGCATAAATCATTTGGCCTCTGCTTTTTTCTCACTTCTTTTGCAACTTCTATTTAGGGTTCACTCAGAAATAATTATTGAGTCCACCAAATCCAGGATTTTCCCTAGCTTAATATCAAGAGCAAACTTACATCTTCAGTATCCCTTTCATAATGTAATTGCATTCTTGGGAATTAGGGTATGTGATTTTCTTGGGTCCCTAATGGCTGCTTATAAAGTGTGAAATAGCTACCTACAGAATCCTTGGCTTTTCACAGAAAGATACATGGTCATTAATACCTAAATCCCAGAGAAAAAAAACTACTTATAAGGTATCTTTTTTTTTCTTTTGTCTTTTTTCATTTTTTTATTGATGCTTTCTGTATTTCATACATCATTTTCCAATTCAGTTCAGGCATATTTCCCTTTCCCTTCCCCCCACCCCACCCCACCCCATCCCAGATCATGCATTTTGGCATAACTGTCCTGCATCTTTCTCTCAGTTTTTTTTC
>VZQC01002854.1:262814-283467 GCA_009823505.1 Rhizomys pruinosus
GCTGTCTTTCCTCCATTGTGTCTTCTTGGCCCCCTTGTCAAATATGAGGTGGCTGAAAGTGTATGAGCTCAGGTTTGGATCTTCAGTTTTATTCCATTGTTCAACTGGTCTGTTTTTGTGGCAGTACCAAGCTGTTTTTATGACTATAGCCCTGTAGTATAGTTTGATGTCTGGTAGAGCGATCCCCCCTGTATTGCTCTTTTCTCTCAGGGTTGCTTTGGCTATTCGGGGTCTTTTGTTTTTCCAAATGAAATTGAGGATTTTTTTCCCAAGCCTGTGAAGAAACTCTTGGGGATTTTGATTGGGATTGCATTAAATCTGTAGAAGAAATGGATGAATATCTGAAATCCTGGGAATCACCATAGCTCAACCAAGAAGAGAGACAGCCTAAATAGACCAATAATACAGGAAGAAATTGAAGATGTAATAAGTAGCCTCCCAACCACTAAATGCCCAGGCCCAGATGGTTTCACGGCAGAATTCTATAAAATATTTCAAAAAGACTTACAACCATTACTACTCAAATTGTTTAGAAGGATACAAGCAGAGGAAGTTCTTCCAGATTCCTTCTATGTAGCCAGCATCACACTATTACCAAAACCAGGTAAAGATACAACCCAAAAGGAGAACTATAGACCCATCTCCCTAATGAACACAGTTGCCAAAATTCTAAACAGGATACTGGCAAATCGCATACAGACCCACATCAAGAAGATCATCCACCATGACCAAGTTGGATTCATACCAGAGATGCAGGGATAGTTCAACATACAAAAATCAATAAATATCATCAAACATATAAATGGACTGAAAGTCAAAAACCACACCATCATCTCAATTGACGCAGAGAAAGCCTTTGACAAAATCCAGCATCCCTTCATGTTTAAAGTCCTAGAGGGAATTGGACTGGAGGGATCATTCCTCAATGTAATCAAAGCCATATACAGGAACCCCACAGCCAATATCATACTAAATGGGGAAACGACAGAAGCATTCCCCTTAAAGGTAGGAACTTGGCAAGGCTGCCCCCTGTCACCACTCCTTTTCAGTATAGTGCTGGAAACCCTTGCTAGGGAAATGAGGCAAGAAAAGGAAATTAAAGGAGTTCTAATTGGAAAAGAGGAAGTCAAGCTATCCCTTTTTGCTGATGATATGATTGTCTACCTAAGGGATGCTAAGAACTCCACCAAAAACTCTTAGAAATAATTAAATACTTCAGTCAAGTGGCAGGATACAAACTAAATCTAGAGAAATCAGTAGCCTTTGTTTATACTATCAACAAGCAACTGAAGAAGGACTACAAGGAGACCTTCCCACTAACAATTGCCTCAAAAACAATAAAATATCTAGGAACAAACCTAACGAAAGACACCAAGGATCTCTACAACAAAAATTTTAAACCCCTGAAGAAGGAAATTGAAGAAGACATCAGAAGATGGACAAACCTCCCATGCTCATGGATTGGGAAAATAAATATAGTAAAAATGTCCATCCTACCCAAACTAGTGTACAGATTTAATATAAGGTATCTTATATAGGCATCCCCATGGGCTGCTTAGAAATTCCAGGGCTGCTCAACCTCTTCCATCTCTCAAATGCACACAGAGCATCTCAGCAGCACACCAAAGGAAGTGGTAGCAGAAATCCACTAGGGACTCTGGCAACTGACGGTGTTTCTATATAGCACTTTGATCATGGCAAGTGGTCCCTTAATTATTTTCACCCTGTCTCGGTCCTCGAGGTGAGAAGTGGTTTCCACCAATGTCCACTATGATGACTGTACTTCCTATTAGCATGTCACTTGACCTTAATAGTAGGCACATATAGTAAGAATTACATAAAAATGTGTTTCAAAGTTCTTTATTTGGGCCTATTGAATTTACCTTAATAACATTCCCATGAGCTATCCCCCTGGTATTAGCTGACTCTTTGAGTAAGAAAACTGAGGCACTTGTCCAAGTTCCCACAGTCAAGATACAGGGAATTCAAGAGTCAAATCTAGAGTATTTTTTTTGCTATCTTTTGAGAAAATTCTTCATCAACCTGGAAAAATCTCTCCTAGAGGAGAGATGGAACACAATTTGCTTTTGAGGGTGCCCTAAGATTGCCTTTCATGCCCTGACATTCTGACAGCACAAAACAAAGATTCCTGAAGAATTCTGTTAAATTTAGAGACTTGATTGGTTTTATAGGGCAGAGTGAAATTGTGATACCTTTTCTCAGAGGCTCAAAGGAAACAGGCAGTGATGAGTAAATTCAAGATGAAGCAGCACTAGGAATGTGTTCTTGAGCAGTATTTCCACTTGAAGCTCTCCCACTGAAAATGGGAAAAATATGGGAAACTCCCTGGTGGTGGGGGGGGTGGGGTGTGTGGGATGTGTGTGTGTGTATGTGTGTGTGTGTGTGTGTGTGTGTTCGTTCATGTTTGTGACACACACTGGAGATAAGCAACTTTATTTTGGTCAGTATTAGAAGTTTCACACATTACTTTAAGCTGGACATCATGGGGGGAACACACAGCAGCACCAAACTATTCAATTCAATGTCAGGCAGTAAAATAGAACAAAAGGAAAAAGCAGACGTCTCTCTCCTTCAAGCATATACCCAGTGAGATGTATACCTCCCACTAGGTGCTACCTTTCAAAGGGTTCACCACTTCTCAAACATGCCACAATGGTGGTCCAGCCTCTAACATCTGGGCCTTGGGATGATCTTCCAGATCTACACAGCAGTTTACACTCAAGTTCTATTAATTTCTCTGAACCTATATAAATTCCAACATGCCAGGCCCTCAGAATCTCTGCCAGAATTTCACATGGAAGTAAAACTGAAAATAAATTTCCCAACTCTGAGAATAGAGCTATAAAGTGGCCTTCTTTCTCTATGGTTACTCTTTCCTGTCAATCCTGGATTTATTCCTCTGGATTCTTCTTCAATTGCTGTAGCATAAGTCACACAGTACTGGAAGGTAGCATCCTATTGTACTAGACCCATTTTGATGTGATGTGGGAGACATGGCCAACCTGAGTCCTGATCGTCTCTAATCTCTTCCTTATATTTACTATTATTCTGTTAGATTCAGATTCTCTCTTATTTCTGGGCCTGAGATCTAGAGGGATTCTATATGATATAATGTTCCTCCATTCTCTAATCTGCTTTTGTGGACCCTGCCAGTCAGACTCTGCCTTCTAACTCTATGGTCCCAGAAGTGATGTGTGAATAACGAGAGAGAGAGAGAGAGAGAGAGAGAGAGAGAGAGAGAGAGAGAGAGAGAGAGAAGAGAGAGAACTATATCTCTAGATCATAATCTTTTCCTTCATTCCTCATATTCCTCTGGATTGCCATGGTTAAGAGCAAGGGACCTAGAGACAGGCTGTGTACCTGATAGCTACCACCTGGTAGCTATGTCACTATAGGAAAGTCATTTCATTGAAATATCTATGGTTGGCACTTAAAGTGCTTAGTGAATATGAATCATTAGTTATATTATCAGTGACAGTGGTGGCTCAGTTGTTTCCCAGGAATAGAATAGTCTTAACATTGACCAAAGAACAGTGCATTGAGTGCTGCCAAGGAAGATATTCCTGAATGCTCTCTACAATCTGATTTTTAAAAAATTTTTTTTATTTATTTCTGTATGTGTATGAATGTACTGTCTGCATGCAAGTCTGTGCACCCGTGTCGTTCAATGCCGCGGAGGTCAGAAGAGGGTCTCGGATTCCCCTGTAACTGGAGCTCTCCTGGAATTGGAGTTTCAGACGGTTCTCGGCTGCCATATGGGCACTGGGGATCGAACCCGGGTCCTCTGCAAGAGCGGTCGGCGCTCTCAACCGCTAGGCCATCTCTCCAGCCCTACAATCTGATTTTTTACTAGTCAGTATTCTGTAATGTGCTTCAACTGGAAAATTTCATCTCCCTTAGCCTGTGGCTAACCACCGTGATGCATACCACCATGCTATGTCCATATATACTCATGGCTGGGTCAGTTCCTTTTGTCCTTTTCTACAATGCAGAGGTTTCCTGGTAACAACCCAGGCCCAGGTACTTGGCCCTGTCCATTTGCCAACAGTGAGACTTTGAGGATTCCCATGTCCTAACATCTGACAATGGCTCTTTTTATGATAGTTCAGCTCCTGGTGATATGGCTTGGGTGCTTTAACTTCCTGAGCATTCTATGTGCTATTCTGGGAATTAGCTCTATTCTCCACATGCCATTGCTTTTTGTCTTCTCTTACATTTGGGACTTCTGCTGCCATTACAGTTGTGGTAGAATATTCGTTTATAGGCTTCCAGTAATGGGGTGATTACATCCTGAAGAGGATAGAAGGAATAATCAATATTGTAGGATTGGTTGATTTCATCCTTATTTGGAAACTGATCTTGGATTCTTGGCTTTCAAAGGTATTTTGGGGGCTGGAGAGATGGCCTAGAAGAGCACTGACTGCTCTTGCAGAGGACCTGGGTTCAATCCCCAGCATTCACATGGTGGCTGAGAACCATCTTCGACTCCAGTTCCAGGGGAATCCAACACCCTCTTCTGACCTCCGCGGCATTGCACGACACAGGGGCACATGCAGACAGTACATTCATGCACATAAAAATTAAAAAAAGGTATTTCATATTATTTTCCCTAAAGAGAAGGTAATCTCACAAAATACTTTAGGAAATGGGTCAAAATGTCATTTAAATTAATTTAAAGAGCTCTGGGAAAGAAGCATAGGCAAACCAAACAGCCCAGTCCCACTGCAACAAAGAATAAGGGTGGGAGTTGGGTCTGACATGGGGACAAGGGGATGAGAATAAGACTTGGAGCCTTTAACTTTGTGCCACTAGAATTCAGAGTCTTAGATGTTGAAGCAGCCTGAAATGAATTGGAATCCTGTATGATCAAAGAAAGGAAACAAATATTGTTAAGCAACTGTTATGTAAAGTTTTAAGCAAGAGAGTCCTGAATCCTTGAGCCCTCCCTGTAGTCTGAAGTTAGAGTTATATTAGAGGTAATTGGGTGGAAAAATACTATTACCTGCCATAAATTTTAAATGCACACAAGGGGATGAAGGGAGAGATGTTTTTGAGCATCCTATAACCCTTTTTAGTACCATTTTAAGTATAGAGAAATGAGATTCAGAAAAATCATAACTTGCAGAAGTGAGTAAATGGTGAAAACCAATGGAATCCTAGGGGCTTCCTGAAACTGTGCAAAGTTTCCTATTACTGCAAACTCCTACAACACTGTATTAGTTACTTTGCCTGTTGCTGTGATAAAATATTTGGAGCAAAGCAACACTTGAACGGTTTATGTGGGCTCACAGGTTGAAGGGACAGGCTATTATGGTGGGGAAGTTATAGTGACAGGAACTTGATGCAGCTGATTAAATTGTGTCTACGGTCAAGAATCAGGGAGTGATGGTTGGTGGAGGGGCCAAAGTTTCTCCTTTTCATTTAGTCTAAGACCTTAAATTGGAAAGTTATTAACTTAGATTTTCAAATCTCTGCAAAGTTTAGGATGCTAATTGTTAGTTGAGAGAAAATATTAGACAAAGATAGAGGTAACAGCTGTCTCCTGGGCACTTTTACACTGAAATTCTCATTTAATCCTCATAATATTCCTCAGAGATGTAGTGTTTGATATGAGGAAATTGAGCTTTGCAAACTTAAATCGCTTACTTCAGACTACACAAGTATCTGGTGGTGTGGGTATTTGGCCCTTATTGTCTCTAGTAGCAAAATTCACGCTTTTCTGTTCCTTTTCTGTCTTCGATCTCTAGAAGCAGAAAGACAATTTTCAGAGAGGATGGGACAATGTAAGAGCCTTGAAGAGAGGAAGGGAGAAATAAGGAAGGAAGGGAAGGAGAAATAAGGAAGGAAGGGAAGGAGAAAGAAGGAAAGGAGATAGAGAGAGAGAGAGAGAGAGAGAGAGAGAGAGAGAGAGAGAGAGAGAGAGAATATATTACAGTCTGGCAAGTATCCTAACCTCTATCAGCCTTAGTTTTACTTAGCTAGCCTTAGGTTCTTCACTTGTCAAACAGAGGTGATGACAGGTGCTGCTGAATTATAGCCAGTGAGAAATCCATAGGAAAGGTTCAAAGTTCCTTCTTGTCTTCATTTTCCTGAAACTCAGTTCTAAACTATGATTTGGTATCTAGGATCATTTTCAAAATCAATTTAGTGGATGACAGTGCTTAGTAAGCATTGTCTGGGACTGTGGGTGGAAGCATTCTTGCCTACTGGATTGCCAGATGTCTATCAGAGGATCTTACTGGACTGGCATTTCTGAAAATAGCAGTGTATCAGAATTAATTAGCCATATGGTCCTTTCTTTATCCAGTCATTGGAAGAGATGGTAAGCATGAGATACATTTGAAGAAAGGAATACATTGTCTCAAAACAAAAAGCCTCTATTATATTTCTGTACATACTACTCCCTAGCCATAAAGCTGTCACTATGGAATTTACTTAATGAATAGACCACTGGGCTTAAGTTGAAATGCCTGTTTATCCTAAAGATTTTTGGATTCCTATGGCTGAAAGATAGACTAAATGGTCATATAGACTGATTCATAATCTGAGTGTATTAGTTACTTTTCTCATTTGTGTCACAATACCTGACAAAAGCAAGTTAAGGAAGGAAGGGATTATTTTGTTGTTTGTTTTGGTTCTCATTTGAGGGTATTATCCTTTATGGCAAAGAATTCTTTGTGGCAAGAGTGTGAAGTAGCTGATCATGTCACAACTACAGTCAGGAAGAAGCTGGTGATAAATGTCACTTCTCTGTTTCTTTTTTTTTCTTTTCAGTTCAGGCCCCAGCCCATTTGATGGTACACTCACATTCAGGGTGGATCTTCCTCAACAAAATCTTTCTTTTTTAAAAAAAACCCTCGGTCACATTCACAGTTGTTTCTATAGTGATTCTAAATCTTGTCAAGTTTACAATGAATATCAACCATTGAGTGACATACTGAGTATCTAGACTTAGACAGACATGGGTTCAAATCCATGCTTGTCCATTAAAATGATCAAGTGGGCATGGTATTCTTCCCTGACCTTTAGTTTGTTTTGGCACTACAGGAAATTGAAACCAGAGCCTCACATGTAATAGGCAAGTGTTCTACCTTAACTGACACCTATCCCTAGGCCTTTCGAATTTTCTGAAATTTCAAGACAAGGTTTCACCAAGTTTCCAAGGCTGGCCTTGAGCAAATGGTCCTTTGGCCTCTTGAGTAGCTGGGGTTAAAGGCTTGTGCCATCAGGCCCAGCAACTTTAATGTACTTTTTATCTAACTTGGGAAATTCAGATGAATGCATTCTCTTGTTCAATGGTTGCAAAGACTTAATAACATAATGAAGGAACCACTGACCTACAGAAAACATTCAGTTAATTGGAGCTACTAATTCCGGCCCTGAGTATGCATTTGATTAACAAACTTTAAGCAGTTTTCTATTGTCAGTAAAGTTGTTTTGTAATGGTCCCTGGAGCACCGCCTATATACAGTTTGGCATATAATGTACCATAGGACACTCCTTGGATATAGCCCTTATTTTATCTCCTTCTTGTCCTTCTTCACCTCTACTACAGCTGTATATTTACCTTATATTCTGTGAAAAATGGGTTCATGGATGGTCTTGCTCATATTTATAAGAGTTGTTGGGAACAAAAAACAACTGCCAGGCATTTGGGCAAAGTTACTATATGAAGAGATAGCGAAACATTTAGGACCTATGTATAGCAGGAAGCCATTATATCTTTGGCTTTGAGGGGTAAAAGCATGGATCATTCTCAGCAGATCCCAGTAAGAGCTGTAATCAGGGAATGTTCCAGTTAGTAGACAGTTGAGACCCAAAGCAGAAGAGGCGTGTGAAAACTAAAAGTACTTTTCTTCTCACTCTTGTTCTGTTGATCCCTCTCATTAGTACCTGAACCACCCAGATGCCAATAGACAAGAATATCTATTTGATACAGTCCACAAGTCAGCTTCCTAGGACACAAGAGCATAGAAAAGATTGGCAAAGAATGGAAGTAGTGGGAGGACAGAATAGACAACATACTGTTTACTTTCTACCTCCACCTTTCACATATGATTCCCTTAGCATGCAATGATCTGTGAACAAAACTTCAAATATTACCTAAGCAATCCTTCATTTTATTTGTCACTACTTCCCAACTGATAACTCCTTTCACCATTGATAAAATGAAATTGTAACTGTGTGTATTTCTTCCTCTTCTTTTCAAAAGGCAATGAATTTTTTAAGGGAAGAGGCCCAATTTTATTTAACTCTCTGTTCCACTCATAGCACAGGATCTGAGTCACATGTCAATAAGGTGGAATAAACTGAACTGATCACTGAATGGTCTCATCCCAGTTCAAGAGGTTATGCTGGAGTAAGGAGCTTTTAAAAAGAGTTATTAATGTCATGAACAGATAGAAAAATAATAGCATAGTGGTGGTGGTGGGGGTGGGGCTTTCATAAGAATAAAGACCTTGGCACCAGAGACAGACAGTGTGCTGGGAGCTCTGAAGAGAGGAATCAGAATATACATGACAGATTCAAGATCCTTTCTTACAACTCTCTGAGGAAGAGGTAGCCCTCCAAGGAAAATGGGATGTTTCACATAAGGAGTCTGACTGCAGGCTCTTAGCAGGAGCGAAGGGGCAAGGTAGGAAGAGGCATGCCTGGCTACCAATACCCACTTTGATGTAAACTAAGTTCCACAGACAAGAAATCCTGACACCTTAAGGTCTGTTAGCTAGAGATTACCAGACAATGTTCTCCATTGGATGTCTATCAGTGTCTGTGAGGGGGAAAGGGCTCCTTCAGGTATCACAGCCCAAGCAGCACTTCTGGTTTGAATTCTAACACTGATTCTTAAAACCACCAACACCTGAAAGGCTTTACTGTGAACTGGTAAAGACATCTAGACAGCAAGGTAATTTTCATCAACATTGTCTGGCCCTTGCCTTTTTCTGGGCCAGCCAGCTGCTATGGTAAAAGTGGTACCCTGTAGGGCTAGCTTCATTCAGAGGCTTCACAGAAATAATCTCTTGGCATTTACCCAAAACTTTTAAAACCGTTGCTCCCCAAAAGAAATTCCAAGTATTTACTATTTGACAAATTAGAAGCAAAGCAAAGTGCTCTGAAATGGAAAGCTATGTTTTCCACCAGTTCCTGAATGTTGCTTTTTGCCATTCCTTTTAAGGATAACAACTGGCAGTAAGTAGAATAGAACTTATCATTTGAAAAAGGAAATGTATCTCCTATAAATTGCTTTTTATTGGCTATCAACCTGTCCAAAGACTGACAGATAGGCTGCTCTTCTACCAAGACAAAGTCAAGAATTACTTCCTCAAAACCTCAAAATCATTTCAACTCAGACTATTTTTTTCAGTACAGGGAATTGAACTTAAGGCCCTGTGTATACTAAGCAAGTGCTTCTCCACTGAGCTACATTCTATACCTCTAGAACTCTGTAATACAGTTCATATTAAAATGCACTGCCTCCTTCAAGTACCTCTCACACTTTGAGTCTTTGAAATAGCTCATAGCTTCTATGGAGGGGCAATATGAAATGGATGTTGGGAATTTAGGGGCTAGCTCTGTTCCTCATTTGGTGTACAAGTTAATGGAAATCCTTTTTATTTTCCTCTGAACCCAGACTTCTTCATTTGAAAAAAATTAGGATAATGACCATTATGAACTCAACCTCATGATCAATTAAATATGCTGAGAAAATAGGCAGGGTTTTGAAAACTATATGGTGTTCAAATTGGCCTACATATATTAGACATGGACATATAGGTTAGTATGTTATTTCAGGTTCTGTAGAAGAAGAGAACACACAGAATGAATAGATTATAGATAGATAAATGGATGGATAGATAAACAAAAATGAAGTAGATTGACTTACATTGAATGGGCTTTTTCAATCTTCCATTCCCACTGTCTGGAAATGGTCCTGAATGCCTACAGATCATTAAAGCTTAATATAAAAAAGATGATGTAACTATTACAGAGGAACTGACATCAAATGTTTTGTTCTCAGGAGTACTTTACACTTAAAAAATTTTGAAGGCCTCCAAGAACCATTGTTTCTGTGATTTATATCTCTTGGTTTTTATACATATTGCTGATTAAAATAAAAATGAAAACTTATTCATTTAAAATAATAATGATAATAATAATAATAATAATAATGTGCTTTTAGAAACTTCTACTATACTCCCTCATCTACCCTGCCATCCCATTCTTTACCCCATTTCACCTGTCCTACTCCTTTATTCCCTTTTCCCCCTTTATCATATGAATTATATCTTATCTCCCATGACAGTTTTTCTTATTTCCCATAAACTCTGACAGTTTACTAGTTTCTTTAATTCTGTGGATTTTCCAATTGAATCAAACACACATATCTAAAGACTCAAAGCTACTTGAGAGAGAGAGAGAGAGAGAGAGAGAGAGAGAGAGAGAATGTGACATTTGTGTTTCTGGGTCTGGGTTCCATCATTTAGGATGATTATTTCCATTTCCATCCATTTTCCTGTGAATTTCATAATTTTATTTTCTTTGCAGCTATATATTCCATTATGCAATATACAACATTTTCACTATCCATTCATCAGTTGATTGACATTTAGGCTGTTTATGTTTGCTGACTATTGTGAATAGAGCAGCAGTGAATGTGGATGAACAGGTGTCTATGTAGTAAAACATGGAATCCTTTGTGTATATGTACAAGAAGGCTATGGCTGGATCATGTGGTAGATCTATTTCCAGCTTTTTGAGGAATTTCAAAGCTGATTTACATAGTAGGTACACCAGTTTGTACACCTACCAGCATTAGATAAAATTGCCCTTTTCCCCCGTTCCTCGTCATCATTTGTCCTTCATTGGTTTTAGGATCTTAGTTATTCTAAATGTAGTAAGATGAAATATCAAAGCTGTTTTAATTTGCATTTCCCTGATGACTAAAGATGCTGAATGTTTTCTTAAGTATTTCTCAGCCATTTGCTTTTCATCTTTTTTAAATTTATTTGACCAGTAAGTACACATAGGCAATAAACATAAGGAGTGTCCATATAAAGCCAATTAGTTAACACCTAAGTTCATTTTTTTGTACAACCCAAGGTCCCCAAGTCCAGTTGAAGAGGTTTGCTTACACAAACATTTGATCAAATAAAAAAGAAAAGAGAAAAAAATCCAGTCCATTTTTGTTATGATCTCACAATTCATCTCCCCTCCTTGGCCCTTACAATCTTAATGTGCCGGCCTCTTCCACAAGGCCCTGGGCTTTGAAGGGGTAGGTGAAAGAGAGTGAGAGATAGAATATCCAATTCTTTTTTTCTGAGGTGACATGTCAAACTCTTGGGACTGTCCAAGTTCTTTTTGCAATGGACTGGTGAGTCGTTAAACAGTCTCCTTTTAACTCTAGTAATAAAACACAAATAGTAACAAATATTAAAGATTATTATACAAGTTACCCTATGCACACAGACACACATGCTTGGATAATACTTTGGTTGGGGCATTATAACTCTTTAACAAAGGATGCCAGTAGCTTTCTAATGGGGTCAATTGAACCTCCTGACATTAGAAGGCAGCAAAGCTGTAGTGTCATCAGTGTGTCATACCCCATCAGGGAGTGGGCTGTAGATCAAATTGGGATATTTTTTTCTTTCCAGGTGCACATTTATCAGGCTACCAATATTGCACTATATCTTCTTTGACTTGTAAAAGTGTAGTGCAAGAACTCTGTAGTAAAGTTTCAGAGACCATTTCTTTCCAGCAGTTTTTATAGTACTCTCTGTCAACATGAAGACCAGATGTTGATTTTCAGTGCAGGGTCTCAGCATTTTTTTTCATACTCTTATCATGCCAGATCTTCAGGAATAGGGCCTTACTGTCCATTTCTTATGTCCACCCAAAGTTATAGACAAATGGCCTTTGTTTTGGGAGGTTTTAATGCTTCCCTGGTGAACAACTCCTGGTAGGGCAGTTCAGAGCTGGCAGTGAAGCCATTTTATCTACCAATGCTTTTTATTTAACTGTAGGGAAAAATTACATCTTGGAGGGAGGAGGCATATTCCTTCTTCCTCTGTTTTTGTAATTGTCACAATAATCAGAGCAGCATCTTTTGTTTTCCAGACTCCTAAATCCAAATTTATAATTTTCTAGAAGGCATGAATTGTATCATATACTTTTAAACAGGAACCCAGATAAAAGGGTTTACCACACCCTTTCAGACTGTTTCCCTCTGGACTTCATACCACTGGTTCAATGATGTAGAACCCAGGTTTTCCAGAGCCAAATTATCTTGTTATGTGCAAAAAATATTCGAACTATCACTTGCATAATACAGGGAAACATGGAGCACTTTTGTGTCCATTTAATCTAATAGCTATAACTGGGACTTCAGTGCAAGTCAGGAGTGAATTGAAAATTAACAATTCTGTATCCTTAATTAGCTTAAGCATGTTACTATTTTCTGTTCTCGTGATAGCCATCCATTTTAATCTTATACAGGAGGATTTTAGTTAATGTCGTGAGACTTAATAACATGACCCGAGAGGTGCCCTTAATTATTATGCTTTCTTTTCAAGGCTCCATTTCTAATGGCTAGCTTTCATAGTGCTGGAAGGTTCTGGGCATGTTCCCAGGAAAGAAAAGTAGTTATCAGCCTTGCCCAGCTGTGAATCCTGTGAGTAAGAACTATCCTGTAAGATATGCCCACTGTTGTAATAGTGGTATCAATGTTATGGGAGTAAACAACCACTTTCTGATTGGATTTAAGGTCTGCTTCACAAGACAGAGCCCCTCCTGACACTCATATCAGGCCCAAGAACCTGTAGCTAAATATTTCACAGATTATAGGTGAAAGCCTATTATTATTCTGTACAGTAGACATGCTATTTAACTTCTAATGACTTATCGTTTTATTTGTAGATGAATTGTCTCACAACTGTCACCAGATAAGCTTCCTTATATAGCAAATAGTGATTATCAGAGAGCTCCACAACTGGCCAACATGCAGAGAATAAGAGACTGCACAGTTCTTATCCTTGAGTAGGACACCTATATCAAACTTCTGCCTCTCAATGCTCAGGGAACATTGGGGAAGAGGGGATGGAAATATTTTAGGAGCCAGAAGTGATGGATGACCACAAGAAAAGTTTTCCTGAAAACTGAGCAGTTACTCATATAAACTCATAGCAATCAAGAGTGTGATTCTAAGTAGGGTAACCAGGGTCCAGTAGATGGACCCATACCAAAAGACATTTGGTGACACAAATTTGACTTATTAGGCATTGAAAAAAATATATGTAAAAAAAAAGAGTACATAAGCTGGGTGTGGTGGTGCATGCCTTTAATCCTAGCACTTGGGAGGCAGAGGCAGGCGGATCTTTGTGAGTTCAAGGCCAGCCTGGTCTACAGAGTGAATTCCAGTACAGCTGGGACTACAGGGAGACCCTGTCTCGAAAAGACCAAAAAAATAAAAAAATAAAAAAATAAAAAAAAAGAGTACAGTAAAAAGGAGACCGTTCCCAATCACAATAGGCCAGCCCCTCAAGAAAGACTAGGTGATAAACCTAACCAAAGAAGACACCAAAGACCCCTCTAACAAACAAAAAATGTTAAAACCCTGAAGAAGGAGAATTGAAAATGACATCAAAAGATGCAAAGACCTCCCATGCTCATGGATTGGAAAAATTAATATAGTAAAAATGTCCATTCTATCCAAATTAATATACAGATACAATGCAATCCCAATCAAAATCCCCACGAGCTTTTTCACAGACTTAGAAAAAAATCTTTAAATTCATATGGAAAAACAAAAGACCCAGAAGAGCTAAAGCAACCCTGAATGAAAAGTGCAACACTGGGGGGATTACATTTCCACAGTTCAAGCTACATTACAGGTCTATAGTCACAAAGACAGCCTGGTACTGGCAAAAAAAAAAAACAAAAAACAAAAAACAAAAAACAGAACCATTGACCAATGGAACAAAATTGAAGATCCAAACTTGAGCTCATAGAACTTCAGCCACCTCATATTTGACAAAAGGGCCAAAAAAGCTCAATGGACGAAAGATAGCATCTTCAGCAAATGGTGTTGGCAAAACTAGATCAGCATTTGTAGAAGAAGAAAATTAAACCCCTACCTCTCACCCTGTACAAACATAAATTCCAAGTGGATCAAAAATCTCAACCTAAAACCTGGAACCCTGAAGGTGATAGAAGAAAAAGTCGGCAGCAACCTACGAGACATAGGTGTAGGAGGAGACTTTCTAAATCAAACAGCAGCTGCACAGGAAATAAGGACAACAGCTGACAAATGGGACCTCATGAAGCTCAAAAGCTTTTGTACAGCAAAAGAAACAATCAAGGAACTGAAGAGAAAACCCCCAAAGTACAAGGAAACCTTCACCACTGATACATCAGGCAAAGCATTAACATCCGGAATATATAAGCTACTTATAAAAAAACAAAGAATTAAGAAAACAAAAGACCTACTCAAAAGATGGAGTAAAGAGTTGAACAGAGACTTTACCAGTAAGGAAGTAAAATGGCTAAGAAACATCTTTAAAAGTGTTCAACATCATTAATAATTAAGGAAATGCAAATTAAAACCACACTAAGGTATCATCTCACTCCAATAAGTCTAGCCAAGTTCAAGAAAACAAAAGACACCAAATGCTGGAGAGGATGTGGGGAAAGGGGAACACTCATCTACTGCTGGTGGGAATGTACATTGGTACAACCACTGTGGAAAGCAGTGTGGAAAACCCTTAAAAAAACTCAAAAGGATCCTACCACCTGACCCAGCCATACCACTCCTGGGTATATACCCACAAAATGCATCCTACCACAAAGATACATCTACAGCTATGTTTATTGCATCTCTCTTCACAATAGCAAAGAACTAGAACCAACCCAAATGCCCCTCAACTGATGACTGGATAACAAAAATGTGATACATCTACACAATGGAGTTCTATGCAGCAGTAAAGAAAGATGACATCATGAGCTTTGCTGGTAAATGGATGGAACTCGAAGCAATTATGCTAAGTGAAGTAACACAATCCCAGGGAAAAAGAAAAAAGGTGAATGGTTTCCCTCATTTGTGGATGCTAACACCAAATCCTCAGTTGGGAGTCAAACTGAGCAACATTATTATTATATCTCATTGTATCTGAATGCAACTGTGCTATTACAATGTGAATCTATAAATGGGCTCTAGAATTATCCTACCACTTATACTCACACATTGTAATTACTATATATAGATGGAGGATATGTAGTCATATTCTAAAAAAAGAATGTAAAGTTACACGACTTTATACCTGCATGCAAATTTACTGTTAGAATGTGAATCTCTAAATGTGTTTAGGAATCATCCTATAGTTTATTTTCAGAATTTTTAATTTTGACTTATGTGTGGAGTGTATATATGCATATTTTGGAATAATATAAAATAAAAAAATTTAAAAAAAGAGTACATAATATAGGGTGAGGAATAATAAGGGGTGGTTCAGGAAGGCAAGGGGGTATAAACATCAAAATATATTGTTTAAAATTCACAAAAATTCATTTTACTACTTAAGAAATAATACTAATAAATTAATTACATGTTACTAAAACATATTTGTTAAGGGAAACAACCATATTTTCCAAAACAAAATTGAGAATGGATTGATCTAATTTTACATTTTTCTTTTTTTTTTCATTTTTATCTTCATCTTTATTATGTTAAGTTGCTATCATTTCAAATTAGCTTGTTATGATAAAATATGTTTTTAATATAAAATTTATTATTAAACTTTTTCCATAGGTCATACAGCATTTCTCAATTGAATCTAGAATCACTTCCCTTTCCATGCCCACCACCGCACCCCACCCAAGTCCCTGCACTCTGCCATACATGCCCTGTATCTTTTTCTGAGTCTTTCCAGAGGTTTTTTTTTTCAGTTCTTTTGTTGTTCTCTCCAACTTGTATTGCTACAGTATATATACATATATATGCATAGTTATATCTATACATATATACATACATATATACATACACATATCACTTGAATTATAGGATTTTTTTCCCCTGAAAGATGTCATGTTTTCCTTAAGGAAGTGCTCAAAAGTTCCTCCTTGGCAATCCCAAACAACTATCAATCCTGCACCTTTTGCTCCACATGGGGGTCTTTCCCTCCCATGGTCCCCCAAATGAAGTCCAGTAAGCACTCACATCCTGTCTCGATCCCCCTGCACTGGACTCCATGATACAGCCCAGGTAGTCCAACAATGGCAGTCTATATTCTGACAAGGCTGACATGCCCTTAGCTGTTTAGTCCACAAGCTAGGTATCTCAGTAGTCCTCATCCGGCATTGAAGGTTTGGAGGATTCTCGGAGAGACATGAGTCCTCGGTCCATATTGTAAGGTTAAAAAGCTGTGTCTCATGTCTTTGAGGAGTGCCAAAAGCGGTGGCAGCCACAGAGTTGATGCACTTGCCAGTAAGAATTGAAACCTGACCAAACAACAGTACTCTCCTTTTTCTTTTTGTCTCTTTACTAAGATCTCAAGTTCTATGTCTTCAGTTCAGTTTCTCTAGTCTTACTGATTATTTATTTATTTTGCGGATTTAGTGCAGTTTATTAAGGCAAGATTTGCTTTGTAACATAGATATGCTTAAGTGGAGGTAAACACAGAACATAGAGACAAGCATTTGAAGAAGTTACATTGTTAACTATCTTGAATGCATTTTGTCACAGTCATGGTTAGAATATGGCAATTGACATTATACATTTCTTAGTTTCCATGATGTTTACTAAATGGTGATGAGACCACAAAACAATAAAATATGAGATTCTTTTTTTTTAATTGGGACTGCTCTCTCATTCTTAGTCTGACTTTGTCACATGGTAATAATCATTCTATTAACTTCAGTAACTATAATCCCCTTATGAATGACAAGTAGTCAGACTTCAGTGATATCAGGATTGGGTGACTTCACATTAGTAGCAGAACTAGGCCAGAACCTTGGCTTCCATGATTCTCTAGAAATATTCTGGATTCTTTATATATAATAGAGATTAGATATATAATGGGGGTAGGGGGGTGGGTGGGGGTGGGGGGGGGGGGGGGGGGGGGGTGGGTGGGGGGGGGTGGGGGGGGGGGTGGTGTGTGGGGAGAGTGTGGTGGTGTATTTCTTTTTTAACAATAAGTAATAAGTTATGAGTACAACATCCTTCATTAAAACCAAATTTGCAAAGGCAGCTTTGCCCAAACCACACGGCCCAAGGCCCCAACATCCAGTGGATGGGCCTTATATAGTACAAACAAATGTTGATCAAATAGTGTCCAGTCAGTTGCGGTAGTTTCACCATTACCCCAATCACAGCCCTTACTTCTACCAGCCCCTCTTCCAAGTTGTCTCCTAGCTTAGAAAAGTGGCCGAGGTCGATGAGACAAAATAGTCTACTTTATCCTGGAGATGGTGTTTTGGACTCTAAACGAATCTGCTGTTAGTTCTGGGCTGTTTCCTTCATGGGTTGACATTTGTCAGGAATAACCTTTCAATCTACTAATGAAGCACAAGCAATTAGATAATAGTAGGTAATTTAAAAGTACGTAATTATTATGGTAAGGTTACTTTGGTATAGACAAGAAGTTTTGATGGTAAATGCAATCCAGTATATTAATTTTCTTCTAATAAAAAGATGACAAGGTATTATGGTGGCTTATAACTTCTCTAACCACTAGAGGATGTAAGCTTGTGGCATCAGCCAGGAATTATTCCTCCAAGGAAGAGCTAATAGCCATTTAAATTTGGGATATACAGTATGTGGCCATCACTTGCTGCACAGAATTTCCAGCAGGTGAGGTAGGTGAGCTGTGCTGACAAGGAGAGTCTTGGCTTGACTCAGGAGACCAATTTTGTGCTTATTTGTTAGGTGGCCTTTGGTAACACTCTCTGGCAATTTCAGAGACCAATGTACACTTGAAATGCTGTCTCAATACATCTTTCCATGCTTACATCAGGTCTTCAACAGCAAGGCCTTACTGCCTCTCTTCTTGCAGGTATCCCAGTTTACAGGCAAGAAGCCTTTACCTTTTGGGAGGGCGTGGATCCCCTGGCCAACATGTCCTTGGCAGAATAGTCCATTGCTGATATCAGAGCTCTCCTGTATTAATATATTTTGCTTAAATATATTAATATTTAATAGCCTAAAAAGATATATTTAAAAAGTTATATTTGGCTCTGAATAGAGAATAATCCTTTTCACATTTCCTATGTCTATTAGTCAATTAAAGAAAGTAGTTATCACTCTCTGGCATTTCAGAGAGCAATATGAGCATTACCAAAGGCCACTGTGCAACAGTGGCAGCCATGTGTCCATATATATCCCAAATCTAATTGGATATTAGCTCTCTTCTTGGAGGTATAACTCACAGCAGATGCCACAAACTTATGTCTTCTAGTGGTTAGGAGATGCTATAAGCCACAATAAAAACTTGTCACCCTTTATAGAGAAACCACAGTTTGTGGATTAGCATACCATCCAACCATCTGTGTCTATGCCCACAGCTTAGCTTGCTATAATAATTAGTACTGCAAAAATGCCTGTACATCCAATTGCTTGTGCTTTGTTAGCAGGATTAAAAAGGTATCACTGGATAAGCTGTCAACCCATGAAGGGGAACAACCAGAACAGACTAGAGTCCAAAATGACATCTCCAGAGAAAATAGATGGTTTTGCTTCTCACCCACTTGTGTCCCTTTCCCAAAGCCTAGGGAACAACTTGTGGAACAGGAGACGTGGTAGAATGTAAGGGCTGTGGAGAGATTGGGGTGAATCGTGAGACTACAGCAATATAGACTGGACTCCTATTTGATCAACATGCTTGTGCATACAAGCTTCTCCAATTGGACTATGGGAACCTTGGGTTGTTCAAAATTTGGACATAGATACTTGCAAATTGGTTTTACATGAATGTTACTTACGTTCATTGCTTATGCTTAATAATTTGGCTCACTTCAAAAAAAATGCACCAGTTACCTAATTGTACAGCAAACTGAGTAACGTCAATGTAATCTGAAAACAACTGTACTATTATACTGTAGAATCCCTTAAAATAAACAAATACAAGAGAGAAAAAAAGAAAGCAGTTATACTGGTTTTATAAGAGATTACCTCTATAACAGTCAACTCTAAGTTACAGTTAGAGAATGACTTCATTACTATCATGTATTTCTTTGTTCTATGAAAAGGAGGTAAGAAAGTCTCTCATATTAAAACTTTGCGGCACCTAGAAGGTAAGATTCATTAGGACTCATTCTAAACAGTTGTTACAAATAGGATGTTTAGTTGTTTAGTTTAGTTGTTACAAAAAGGATCCTACAAATAGGAGAGATGTTTGATGTCTGTAGCAGTCTGAGGCTTTTCTTCGTTTTAATGCTTAGATGGGCCAACTTCTCTGCTGGTATTTCTTGGTACATCGTGCACAATGCAAAGCTGTATCTTTTCTTTCTCAGCCATTAAGTTGGTGACGTTTTGACCTGTGGGAACATACCAATCTTTTCCCATACTTAGTTTTAAGATATAAATTGAAAATTTGACAAAAAGGTTTAATATATAACTGTATCCCCCATTTTTTATTTTAGGTTTTTATTTTTTGACCCATGAGTCTCAAAAAGGCAGTTGTAGTACCATACCTATAGGCAGGAATCAAGGTGTATATTTCATTAAATTTACCCAAGCTGTTTTGTGTGACTGTATGTTGTTAACTTGGGAAGCAAGCTTAATTCCTTAAGTTAAATTATCCTACAGGTAAAAGAGAATGTTACAAGTTGTTACTGTATAACACAAAAATTATAGAGAACATTTGTATATGTTAATACCAAGGTTATTGTTATACAGATTTTAAGTAAAACAAATGTGGACAACAATTTATATTTCCACTTAACTTAGATGTATTACCATTTATATTAAAACCTTTAAACCAATGTTATTTAATACAGATATTTTTACTTTTACTGAGTCCTAAAATACCATGTAGTTTGTAGAGTTCGGGCAAAATTGGATACTTTTTAAACTCACATCAATTAAATATACATTAATCGAATATAGACCCGAGCCCCTCTCCCACCCCTCCAGATTCAACATTTCAGTCAGTTTTTGATGCAGTCTTTCTGTTGTTGTTCTTTCCAATATGTATCCCTCCCCACAAAAAATATTTACAACTGGGTTATTGATGCTAGCATCCACAGATGAGGGATACCATTCGTTGTTTGTTTTTCTGGGACTGTGTTACTTCACTTAATATAATATCTTCTAGCTCCATCCATTTACCTGCAAAGTTCATGATGTTGTTTTTCTTTACCGCTGCATAGAAGTCCATTGTGTACATGTACCACATTTTCTCTATCCACTCGTCAGTTGAGGGGCATTTGGGTTGGTTCCAGCTTTTTGCTATTGTGAACAGAGCTGCAATAAACATAGCTGTGCATGTATTTCTGCAGTAAGATGAGTCTTGTGGGTATATACCCAGTAGTGGTATGACTGGGTCAAATGGCAAGCTCATTTTGAGTCTTCCAAGGGTTTTCCACAGTGCTTTCCATAGTGGCTGTACAAGTTTACATTCCCACCAGCAATGGATGAGTGTTC
>VZQC01002854.1:284320-308457 GCA_009823505.1 Rhizomys pruinosus
GAAGACTGGTGACCCACATTTACAGGACATTTCAAGAGATGCCCCCATGCATAATCCCCTAAGACTTAGTTGACCTCTGAGGGCAAGGAACAAAGTTTGGCAAGGAACCTAAAACCCTTAGGTTCCTTGGCCAAATTGGTATGGACATTAGGTATGGTCATTAAACACCCAGAAAGACTAAGTTGCACCAGCCTGTTACATTGCACCTATATTAAAATTGTATCCTTTGGAAACAAACTGTATGTTATTTCCATATATTTCTTGATTTTCATCTTTCCATTTTAATCCCATATTACTCTAAAAGATGCACACATACCCTCCATCATGTACTTAAAACTCAAGGACTGAAAATAAATGTTAGGTCAGCTCTAGAACCTGTTTAGGGATCCGCATTGCAAGAGCACAGTTGTCTTTAGATCAAGAGGAATATAACATTAACATTGCTCAGTTTGTCTTACAATTAAGTACTTGGTACTAGCATCCACGGCTGAAGGATACCATTTGTCTCTTGTTTTTCTGGGACTGTGTTACTTCACTTAGCATAAAATCTTCTAGTTCCATCCATTTGCCTGCAAAGTTCATGATGTCATTTTTCTTTACTGCTGCATAGAACTCCATTGTGTAGGTGTACCACATTTTCTCCATCCACTCGTCGGTTGAGGGGCACTTGGGTTGGTTCCAGCTCTTCGCTATTGTGAAGAGAGCTGTAATAAACATGGCCGTACATGTATCTCTGTGGTAAGAAGAGTTTGACGGATATATACCCAGAAGTGGTATGGCTGGGTCAGGTGGTAGGCTCATTTTGAGTCTTTTAAGGGTTCTCTATACTGCTTTCCATAGTGGTTGTACAAGTTTGCATTCCCACCAGCAGTGGATGAGTATTCCCCTTTCTCCACACCCTCTCTAGCATTTAGTATCATTTGTTTTCTTGATCCTCGCCAGCCTTATGTGGTGAGATGATATCTTAAAGTGGTTTTAATTTGCATTTCCTTAATTATTAGCAATGTTGAACACTTTTTAAGATGTTTCTCAGCCATCTCTATTTCCTCACTTAATTTTACATTTTTCCAAACTCTCTGTTGTCTGTCTTAATTAATAGACAACTACTTACTGTGGTTGTTATTTCATTTTATTTTGACATCTATTTTTGTTTGAAGAAATGGAATACATGGCATGTAGATATTATTCAAGAGTACGCCTGAACTCAGTGAACAGATTTTCTTAAAAGTTAGCTGCAGTGTAGAAAAAGAAACTATGTTAATGAACTTGGAATATTCTGTTGCATTAATATTCCTTTGTCTATCTCACAAATTGAATTAATTATGCTAACACATTCATGCATTCATTAAGCGTACTTTACTGTGCATGGTTTAGCAGCATCATGAATTGATCATTTAGAAAATATTTGGCCACAAAGCCCCTATGTGTATATTCATTATAGAACAATTTTTAACATTGTGAATTAATGTCACTGTCCTGGTTAACTTTACTTGTCAACTTGACACATTAGATTGGCCTGTAGGAGTATCTGTGGACATTTTCTTAATTGCTGGTGGATATAGAGGGGCCCAGCCCAATGTAGGTGTCTGTGGGCCTGGGTTGCATAAGAAAGGTAGCTGAGCAAAGGTGAACAAGCCAATATAAGCAGCGTTCCTCTGTGCAGTGTGCTTTAGTTCCTGCCTCCGGGTTCCTGCAGGGGACACAGATATCCATTTCCTCCAGAGGCTGTCAATCTTCTGACCTCTTCCCCTGTACCTGAGGTCCCATCCCATGGCTATAAATGGGTGGCCCTCAGCCGCCATCTTGCTCCTGGTCCGCTGCTCCACCACGTGCCAGCAGGTAGCCAGCTCTGGAAGTTCCGATGGAAGTAAATCATGTTCCTGGAGTGACTTAAGTATCGTGTGCCTTTCATCTGGGGGTTCGCACCTTTGTAACCTAACAATAAAATAAACCCTTTCCTCCCCAGGTGGTTTTTGTCAGAGTTTTTATCACAGAAATAGAAAGCTAACTAGATCACCCTTAATCTCATCATGAAAGTTAGCATATAACCTTTTGGACTCATTTCAATTTTCAAGCTAATACACATTTTTCTGAAACTCTAATGTTTTTCTGGGTAACATATTTTCAGTTGTTTTCCTTAATGAGACAGTTTCATATCATTATTATTTATTTTTAAGAAATTGTCTGTCAGCTGGGCATGGTGGCCCACACCTTTAATCTCAGTACTTGAGAAGCAGAGGAGGTGGATCTCTGTGAGTAAAGCCAACCTGGTCTACATAGTGAGTTCCAGGGCACTTGTGACTACAGGGAAACCATGTCTCAATAAAATCAAAAGAAAAAGAAAAGGAAAAAGAAAATTCCTTTCAAAATTGTCAAATACTAGTTTGTGCAACTATAGTTCATCTGACATTTACTGTCGTTTTAAAAAGCTGTAGGTCAATAACAAGTGCCTTTTCCTGTAGCATGCATCAAATTTTCTGTAGAGCAGAATTATTTTATTTTATGAAGTCTTTATTTTCTCAAGAAAAGTATCAGTTCTGTGCTCAATGGCCAACATTTAACGAAATTAATAAATTGACAGCTTAATTAAATACATTTTAATATAATATTCTTATTCTTTGAGAATTCCATACATCCACTGAATATCTTTTTATCATATTCACCCCCAAATCTCCCCCTAACTCATGCAGGGTCCATCTCCCAACCCTTAAATTGGTGCCTCAACTTCTTGTCCTCCTCACTTTTTAATAACTTGATGAGTCCAATTAGCACTGCCCATAAACACATGGGTGTGTGGCCACTCTGGAGCATGGTCAACCTACCAGGGTTGAAAAGAAAGGGTTTAAAGAAAACTGACTCTTCCTTTCCCAGAAGCCATGAACTATCAATAGATTTTCAACTAGGGTGGGGCTCATGAGCCTCACCCCATGCCAGAATGTCAACTGGCCTGATCTTGAGCAGACCTTGTGTAGGCAACTATAGCTTCAGTGAGTTCACGTGTGTAGGGGTCCTTTCATATCCAGAAGAGGCTGTATCACCCCAGTCCTTTTCATTTTCTGAGAGGCTCAGTCTTTTTGCTCCCTATTCCATTATTTTTCCTAAGCCTTGGCAGGAGAAGATAAGATATACATGTCCTATTTATGGTTGAGCACTCCATTGACACTCACTCTGTGCATTTTGACCAGTTTTTTGTTTCTGTATTAACCACCATAAAGGACATTCTTAAGTGAAATTGACATTTTTTCTGAGAGTGGTGATGAAGAATTACTGCAGTTTTCTTAATACCATCTAGATTTATTAGTATAGTTTGACATCATGATTCTCCAAATCTCCTCAGAGACATTAAGGAGACCATGGGTTATCATTGAAAAATGCTGATATAAATGTTTTGAAGAAAATGATGGAGAAAGACAAATTTGGAAATATTTAAAAATAACACCAAGAAGAAATGATAAGGATTTGAAATAAGCAATCCCAGTGTATGTAGGATGACATGTATTGATATATAAATAATTAAAATATTCCATTAACTGGATCTTGGTTCTTCTGTTGCATTTTCTGTTACCTCTTCTAAACTGATCACTTCTTTGCAGGGTTGTTAATACAAATTATTCCTCTGCCAGCAATTCCTTCTACCTTTCTTGTGTCTCTGCTAACTATAGCTCCTTTCAAATTATTCTTGTGTACATAGCCAAGCTTTTTGAGGGAGTTGGTGTGGTGGTTTGAATGAGAAATGTCCTCACAGGTTTCAAGTATTTGAACACTTGGTTCCTAGTTGGTGGCCCTGTTTGGAGAGAATCATGGAACCGTTATGAGGTGTGGCCATGCTGGAGGAAGCATGTCTTTGGTGGTGGGATTTGGTAGTTCATAGCCATGCCCCACTTCCAGGTTGGTCTCTCTGTTTCCAGCAAATGTTTTCTGATGTGAGAGTTCAGCTTTCTGCTCTGGCTGCCTTTCCTGGCATGTGTCCAGGGTATGAAAGCCTTTTGTCTTTCTGGAACAATAAGCAAAATAAACTCTAATTTCTATTAGTTGCTTTGGTGTTTTATCAGAACAATAAAAATATAGGTAGTAGAGTTGGTTGCACTCAGTATCTTAAATTCCTTATTGCTTTCACATACTTCAACCTATCCCCCCAATTTGCCTTGCACTTTGGCCATTTGACAAATATTACTCTTGTCAGGATTTTCAAGCACCTTGGTGATGTTAAATCCAATTAATACTTTCCATAATTTTATTATTTAGCCACTCTGTCACATTTGACTGTACTGACCACTCCTTTCTTGTAATTTTCCCAATTCCAATACTTTAGTTTTCATCAGGCCTGGTCATTATTTTTGTCTGTTGATTCCTTTTCTTCTATCTAAGTTCTAAAATTCTGGACATTCCTTACATCTAAGTACTGGGCTCATTTAATCTCTTGTATAAACTATCTGCCCCTGGATTTCATATTACATCCATGATTTGAAACAAACACATTTAATACCCCTCGAGCTTCTCTCTACCTAGCCCATTCTTCTTTTCGGCTCTAGTTACTACATCCAAGTCTAACTATATGAATGCTGTTATTTCGTTGTCTCCCTGACACCTCAATTTTTTTATGTTAAAAACTGGTTCCTTGCTTGATGTCTCGCATGCCTGTTACATCCAATAGCTTGAGCTTTGTTAGTATGACTAAAAGGGTAGCACGTGGGAAACGCGTCAATTCCGGTGAAATGGGAAACAAAGGTGCTGAACAGACCGGGAGTCCAAGATGACACTCCAAAGAAATTAGACTGTGTTCTTCTCACCCACTTGTGCCCCCTTTCCCAAACCAGGGGAACAAAACTGCGGACCAGAGAGCAGTTGGTGTATTGTAAGGGCTGTTGGAAGAGATGGTGGTGTGAATCATGGAACTATAGGAATATAGTCCTGGAACCTCGGATGGATCACATGCCTGTATAGCAAGCTTCTCCAACGGGTACTATGGGAACCTTGGGTTGTTTCAAATTTGGAACATTAGAGGTACTTGCAAAATGCACCAATACTTAATTGTATGCATACTCGAGTAACATCAATTGTTATCTGCAAAACTGTGTCCCATTGGATTGTAAAATCCCTAAAAAAAAAAAAAAAGAATTGATAAAGAGGAACAATAAAATAAAAAAAAAAAAATAACATTAAAAAAAAAAGACCAATAAAAGTAAAAAAATAAAAAAAAAGAAAAAAAAAACTGAGTTCTTAAATTGTTCATTTTTTTCACATTCTATATCTGCTCTTCTTTTACCTTCATCTCAATAAGATGTAGTTCCTGTGCTTGCTTTGGCAAATTGGAATAAGAGGTAATTATCCCCCCTCCACACACACAGAATGTCCCATATCATGATCCCTGGGCATGGGGGTGGAGCGCTGGCTCAGTGGTTAAGAGTACAAACTGCTCTTCCAGAGGACCCAAGTTCAATTTCCAACATCTATGTCAGGTTGTTCACAACTGCCTATAGTTCCAACTCCAAGAGAATCAGATACTTCTTTTGGCTTCTGCAGGCACCCACATATGTGGCATACACTTACACAGACTAAAACATATACAGATTCAAAATATTCTTGGGCATCCTTTAGATCCGTCTCTGTATTTGAGTCAACGTCACTGTTGCTCAGCCAACCCTGCCAATTCTATACACAAAATGTAGCCTGAATTTGCCCACTTAGTCCTCCACCAATGGCCATTAATTAAGCCTAGCTCCCACCCTCCCTACTATACTGCCCATGCTAGCTTCAAATGTGTGATCCTCCTGCATCAGTGCTATGATTACAGAGCTGTGCCACCACTTGCACCTGTAAGCTATCATCATTTCTTGCCTGGACTAATTTAATAATCCCCTAATTTAATACCTCCATATCCTCTCATCTTACCCTGCAATGAATTCACCACATGACAGCTAGAATGATCAGATATAAAAGATACCATGAAGCCACTTCACTTAGCTCTTCTAAGGGATTCCCTTTGCACTTCAAACCCCAGATCCTTATAAGGCTCCTTGTTCTCTCCTACTATCCCTTCTCCAGCCCTATCTGGCAACATTTCTCTGGTCCTCACACTCATCAAGCTACATTAGCCTTCTTTGTCCTTAAATAGTTAAATAGCTACTCCCCCCACCCCCAGACCTTACACATACTCTTTTGGTTTGGACCATTTCTGTCCCCCTGTTTCTTTGAGTCTGTTCCTCTCTTTTTGTTCCAAGCTAAACATAAATTGTTCAGAGAATCTTTTCTTGAGGCCCCAAGGCAAACAAGGTTATTTCTTTGTTGCGATTAATCAGCGCTTTCTTTATTTAATAGTACATGTTATAAATTGTAGTTTTCATTATAAATAATAGTATTTTTGTTCTTTTATTCAGTCAGGGTCTTGCCATGTAGGCCAGGCTGGCCTTTAACTCACTGTTTAGCCCAGCCTGGCCTTGAAATTGCAATCTTTCTGCTTCAGCTTTCAAAGTGCCCCTGGGGATCCTAGTATCTAGCATATTTTTATTTATGTTATTATCTAATTAACATGTTTCTCCAAAATTCTATATGGAACATTCTATTCACCAAATGAGATCACATTTAGGGGTATTTTCTCTAAATCCTGTAAGTCAATGTGCTTATTATAGAATTCTACTATCATCAGTTTCTCATTCTTCAGAGAATCCTATCTCAGATTCTATGTTATTTCTTCCCTCCCAACACTGCCAATAGAGTTTCAACTGGAACAAGCACATTCACTATCACTTTGGATTTCAGAAATGCTAATTCACTACCCTAGTTACAAGACAAATGAGGAGAAACCTTGGGTTTTGAAAATTCAACAACCAGAGCTTCAATAACTTGCATATGATCCCCAAACAATCCTCTTTTAGCATTTTCATTACTATGAAGGGAATTAAATTCACTGTAATTTGTTGTCATGAATTACTAATAGTAGATGTCTTTGTCTTTTATATTTTGTCTTTGACTGTGTGCAGTTTCTTTTTTGTTTTCGTTTAACTATAAGTTTACAGACAGAAAAGTATATAAATCACACACACACACACACACACATATATATATATATATATATATATATATATATATATATATTCCAAATTCCACAGAATGAATACTCTTATACAAATGGCACTCAAATCTAGAGATAGTACTTCAGAAGGCACGCTTCCAATAACTACACTATCCTCCAATGGAAATTTTTAATATTCTTTTAATTTATTATATATTATTTATTTTTTGTGTACGAGTGTGTTGTCTTCGTGTAGGTTGGTGCACTGTGTTGTGCAATGCCGCGGAGGTCAGAAGAGGGTGTCAGATTCCCTTGGAACTGGAGTTAAAGACGGTTCTTAGCTGCCATGTGGGTGCTGGGAATCGAACCTGGGTCCTCTGCAAGAGCAGTTGGTGCTCTTAACTGCTGAGCCATCTCTCCAGCCCCGTGTCCAATGGAAATTTTTATCTACACTTGTAACATGGTGGAGTACTTTGGCTAATGTTTGTAATTTATATAGATGTAATCACAACAGAACTATGTATTTATCTAGGTTCTTTTGCTGAATCTATGTTTGTGATGTTTGCCCACATTTTTTCCAATGGTTGTCCTTGGTTCATTTCCATGGCTACATAATATTGAACTATGTTAATATACCACAGTTTAGGGGCTGGAGAGATGGCCTAACGGTTAAGAGCGCCCACCGCTGTTACAGAGGACCCGGGTTCGATCCCCAGCACCCACATGGTGGCCGAGAACCGTCTGAAACTCCAATTCCAGGAGAACTCCAGTTCCAGGGGAATCCAACACCCTCTTCTGACCTCCGTGGCATTGCACGACATGGGTGCACAAACTTGCATGCAGACAGTACCTTCATACACATACAGAAATAAATAAAATTAATTAAAAAATTAAAAAAATATACCACAGTTTATCTTTCTAATCCATTCCACAATTGGTGACCATTAAGTGGTTTCCAGTCATTGGCAACTGTTCATTGTAGTGCTATGGGCATTTGTATTCCTCGTAATAAACGTGTGGATTTCTTATGAGTGTGTATCTAGGAATGGAAATGCAGAATCCCTGTTTGCACATATAGCCAGGTTTAGTAGATGATGCTAATTAAGCATTATTCCAAAGTGGGTGTCTGTTTTTATTCATTTCTACCAATAGTGTTTGAGAGTTTCAGCTCTAAATTCTCACCAGCATTGGAATTTTGGTATTTTTATGTTAGCTATTCTAAAGTTAGTAAGCAATTGAAAAGTTTTCCATTTGTGTTTATCAGGGAGATTGGGCTATAATTTTCTTTTGTGTTGTGTCCATATCGTTTCGTACAAGGGTAATGCTTACTTCATTAGATGACTTAGATAGCATTCTTTCCCTATCTGTTTATGGGTCAGTTTGGGAAGCATTGGTGTTAGTTCCTTATTAAAAGTTTGGTAGGATTCACCTGTGAATCTTTCTGGGCCTGGACTAATATTAAGTAGGGAGATGCCTTATTTATGTTTTAATTTCATTGACTCTTAATTTGTCTAAATATTGTGTATCTTGAAGTAAACTGAGTAGGACATATATGTCTAGGATTTTATTCATGTATTCTAGATTTTCCAACTAATTTGAACATAGGTTTTCGAAACATGCCCTAATTGTCTGTTGCAATGTCTTACTTTTCATCTCTAATTTTATTAGTTTTATGTGTTCTCTTACTTCTGCTTAGTTTGACTAAGTGTTTTATTATTTTATTTACCTTTTCCATGTCCTAGTTATTTGTTTCATTGACTATGTTCTTTCTGGTTTTGTTCTAATAATTATTTTGAGATCTATAATATTTCTTTCCATCTTCTAATATTGGGTATGTCTTGTTCTTTTGTTCCTAAAAAACTTGAAGTATAACAGTAAATTTTTTAGTTGAGATTTCTCAAATTGATACCTTTAAATTGCCCTCTTGGAACAATTTTGATTTTATCTCACAGATTCTGATATGTTGCAGTTTAATTTTTATGCAATTACATGAATTTAAACCTTTTGCCTCCTGATTTCTTTAATGACTCAATCACCACTAAACAGTTTTACTTTCAATCAATGAATTTGAATATTTTTGATATTTTTTCTTGTTATTTGTTTGTACTTTTATTCCTTTGTGATCCAATAGAAGAAATTATTTTAATTTTCTCATCTTTTAGGTTACAACATCGTGCTTTTACTTTATTTTTCCTTATGAAATATTAAAATTTGTCTAATTATCAAGGTTTATTCTCATTCTGTATTTTTATTACTTTTAGTCTTCACACACACACACACACACACATATATATATATATATATATATATAATGAATGACTCGGTGTGTCTACATACATTGCCCATAGATATGCAAGTACATACCATTTCATTTTATTTATTTTTAATATATTTTTAAATATTTCATTTGTTTTTATTTTATGAGTATGAGTATATTGCCTGTATGTATGTAAGTGCACCCATGTTATGCAATGCTGCGGAGGTCGGAAGAGGGTGTCATATACCCTAGAACTTGAGCTATGGATGTTTGTTTCTTGCCATGTGTGTTCTGGTAATAGAACCGGAGTCCTCCACAAGAACAATTGGTTCTCTTAACCCCTGAGCCATCTCTCCACTCCCCATTCCTTTTCAATTTTTACCAGTTCCGTAAATTTATTTTTATGATATTCACAACCCTCTCTCCCATCTCCTTCAAGGTCTGTCCCCTATTTCCTACCAAACTAACATTGTGTCCTCATCTAAAAAAAAACTGAATCCCACAGAGCTTCAATAAAACATTGGCAAAAAAATAAATAAATACAAATAAAAAATAAAAAATTGAATCCAGTATGTGCTGCGATATATTCTTGGGTGTGGGACCATCCACTGGAGCATGGTAAATCTACCAAAGGCTGAACCCTCAAGGAAAACTGACTGTACCTCTCACAGAAGCTATCAGTTGCCAAAACCTACTCAGCTAACTGTAAGACAGCATGTCCACCTTCCTGTTCCATGCTGAAATTTTGTCTGGATTGAGCAGGCACAGGTTTTATTCCTGCTGTCACCACAGCTGTGAGATCATATGTACACCTGCCTTATTGTTTTCAGAAATCACTATTTCCTTATAGTCAACCATCACCTTCGGCTCTTACAATTTTTCTGCTTCTTCTGCAATGATATGTAAGACTTGGATGGAGAAGATGTGTGCAGGTGTCTCATTTAAGGGTGAGCATTCTGTAGTCTCTTGTTTACTACACTATAATCACGTGTTGTTCTCTGTGTTAGTCACCATCTACTGTCAAAAGAAACTTCTTTAATAAAGGTTAAAAGATTTACTGATCTATGGCTATAACAGTAACTCATAAGTAGTTGGTTTAATACCATATCCATTTAGCACAATAATAGCAGTAGTTAATATAGGAATCTTACCCAGGGACATGGATTATGTAGTCTCTTATTCTCTACACTTTGGCCAGGCAGAAAGATTGTAAGAGCCAGGAGTGGTGGAGGACTTTGTCATATTAATGTACAATGATGATAACATCATGCATAAGATTCTTGTAAACTCAATTAGACAAAAAATCAGCATAGAACTGGGGACATGGGCAAGCTGAGGAACTACTGGTAGTTGATCACTACTGTGGGAGAGAAAAGTGGTCTTCTGGAAGGGAATGACGCTAGACAGGTTGACCAGGTCCTAGTGGATGAACTCACACCAAGGGACATCTGGGGACACAAACTTAATTCAATAGGCTTGAACATATATGACAGATTGAATGAAATCCAGTGGGTTGGGCTATAGGGAGGTGCAGATAGGGGAGGGAACTAAATATGATTAAGATGTATGAAATTCACAAAAAATCAATAAAAATATATTGACAAAATAGTAGTAGTTAATCCCCTAGGGCCATTTGCCAGTCAAAGCACAGTTTCTTGGCTCCAACAATGGTGCAAGTATGGGTTTCATGTTGCAGAGCAAGTATGGGTTTCATGTTGTGGAATGGTCCTTAAATCCAATCAGAAAGCAGTTTGTTACTATCATGACATTCATGCCATTATTGTATCAGAGGCCATATCTTGTCAGTCCAGTTGTTATTGTAGCTCACATGGTTCATATCTTGGTAAGATAGATGATTACTCTTCTCCTCTGGTAGCCTCCATAGCACCTTATGTCACTGTGAAAGGTAGCCAGTAGGGATGAAGCTTTTAGGTACATATAAGCTTTATTTCTTTATATTCTATGACTCAGGCATGTGGTTTCTTCAACAATAGGATCTTATCATCAAATTCTTGAGGGTAAGCAAAAACATTGGCAATATTCCACAATATTTGGGGATCTAGTGGACCTCACTGGCCAACAACTCCAAAAGAGGTAACCTATTCCCAGCAGTGAAATTTGATTTGTTTGTCTATTGTGTCTGGTCAGGATATTGCTGCCCGATTATAGGATAACTCCATTTAAACAGTAATACATTTCCATAAGACCTTTTCAAACAGTCTTCATTGTCCTTTACCCTTTCTCTTCATCTGTCATCCTATTTAATCCTTCCTTTTTCGTTATTTAACTTTACCCCTCTTTAAAAATGTTTTATTGTGTTAAGAATTTCGTACAGTGTATTTTGATAATATTCAGACCCTACCCTATCCACCTCCACCTTACTACCATCCTGACTTGATGTCCTCCTATATTATCATTTGTCTTTTTATAAAAGCCTACCCAATCTAATCTGTGTTTCCTAAATGCTTTTGGGTGTGGGTCTCTCCATTTGGATTCTGGTTAATCTACCAAGAGTTACAGGAATAAAGACAACTCCCAGCATTTATCAGTTATCTGTAGATTCTGAATATGGTCTGGGGATTCCTGCCCACCTCCCCTGTCAGTGATGAACTTCTACTGGGCTTGGGTTTACACAAGTCTGTGCATGATGTCAGAAGTACTGTGTGTTCATATGTTAAACTACCCTGTGGTGTTCAGACAACACAGATTCCATGTATTCACCCACCACCTCTATCTCTGACCCCTCTTTTGCAATGATCCCTGAGCCTTTGAAGGAAATAATGTGGTATGTGTCCAATTTATGGTTGAGTGCTCCACAGTCTCTTATTCTCTACATGGTGGCCAGTTGTGGGTCTCTCTGTTAATCACTCTTGGCTGCAAGAAGAATATTATCTGGTGAGATGCACTAATATATAGGCATAGCAATGTCAGTTTAGTACTCTATTTAGCGAGTGACAGTAGAAGGTTCTCCCCTATAAGATGAGATCTGTCTATCCACAAGTTCTTGGACCTGATAACAGTGTCAGGTATGGACTCCATCTTGTGAAGCATGCCTTAAGCCCAATTAGGAGTTTGAGTCCTCACATAACAGTTGTGTCACTATTGCACTAATGGGCATAGTTTGCAGAATCAACTGTCATTGTAGCTCATAGTTTTCACATCTGACAGAGGGTTAGTATGCAGAATATACAGCAAAAATGTTAACCATCAAAAAAAAAACCCCCACAAATAACCCAATTAATAATAGGTGTAAAGATCTAAACAGACAGTTCTCAAATGATGATATACAAATGGCTGAGAAATAATTTTAAAATATTCTACATCTTTAGCCATCAGGGAAATGAAAATTAAGAGTACTTTGAGATTTGATCTTACCCCAATCAGAATGGCTAAAATCCAAAAATCTTTGGACCAATACGGGTGAAGATCAGTGGAAAGGAGAACACTTATTCACTGCTGGTAGGAGTGGAAATTGAAGTAGTCATTATGGAAATCTGTGTGGTGGTACTTAAAAAAGCTAGAAATATATCTACTACATGATCCATCCATACCACTTTGGGGCATATTCCCAAAAGTCTCTCTATCCCACTATAGAAATACTTGCTCATCCATGTTCAATGATGCTCTATTCAAAATATCCATGAAATGGAAACTATCTAGGTGTTCATCAACTGATGAATGAATAATGAAAGTATTGTACATTTATACAATGGAATATTATTCAGCTGCTAAGAAAAAAATGATAAAATATTCAGGTAGATGGATAAAATGGGAAACAATCATCCTAAGTGACTTAAGTAAGACCCAGACAAATGTCAAATACTCTCTCTCATAAATGGAGGCTAGCTATGAAACTTTAGATAAGGTGTGTTTAAATTGATAACTCCAAAGAGGTCAGGAAACTAGTTAGTGGCCATGGGAGAGGTGGTTCAAGGGAGGGGAGATAGAATGCAGTGATATAAATGAGAAAGGGGAATGACAGACAGGGTATGTTTAGTGGGGTTGGAAATGGGAGGTTAAGGCAGGAAAAGGAGTAAGAAGAAAGAACATTAAGGCCTTTGGAAAGGGTTATATGAAAACATGCGTAGATCTTTTCAATGTATATACTATAAAAATAGTTTAAATATAATTATCACACAACAGGGGCTCAGTGGCCCTATGGGACACCACAGGCTAGCAAATGAAAAGCCCAGTGTTAGGAATGAACTTCCTATTTTGAGTTGTTGACCAGGAGTCCTGTATACACTCAAGCAATACTGGCTATGTCTACTGCACTTTATTACCCATCTGTGCTGGACAACTTTAGTGTCAACCTGACATATCTTGGTTGAAGGAGCCTCAGTTGGGGAAATGCCTCCATTGGATTGGAGTGTAGCCATGTCTAAGGGGTATTTTCTTGTTTGTTGAGTGATGTGGGAGGGCCCAGCCCACTGTGAGTGGTGCCAGCCCTGGGCAGGTTGTTCTGTATTGTATAAGAAAGCAAGCTGAGCATGGGCCAGGGGAACAAGCTAGTCAGCAGGTTCCTCCATGGCCTGTGCTTTAGATCCTGCCTCCAGTTTCCTTTGACTCCCTCAGTGATGAACTGTGACCTGGGAAATGAAAATCAAAAAACCTCTTTTCTCCTCAAGTTGGTATTAGCCAGAGTGTTTTTCACAGCAATTGAAAGCAAACTAGGACACCAACATAACTCAATAAGAATCTAGTACTGAAGACACCAACATCTGAGTCACTGACAAAACAAAGCTTCATATCTTCTGGCTAGATTTCATAGTACTAGAAGGTGCTATGCATCTTACTGCCAAAGAAACAGAATCATCAAGCTTTGACCCAGTTATATCATTGCATTTTATATTTCCTTCTTTGAACCACCCCACTCCAAAGCCTCATCCTAAGTTCCTGACCTCTACACATATTGCAAATTAAGCACACAAATCTAAAGAGTCAAAGCTAGCATCCTCAAATGAAAGAAAATATGGGACATGTTTGTCTATCTGGATTTGTGGTTACTTCATTTACCAGCAAATTTTATGATTTTCTCTCAAGAGATAAATAATCTCTTATAAATAGGGCAACTGTCCTATACCTTCATTATTTATTCATCAGTTGATGGATATCTAGATTTTTTCATATCCTTGCTATAGTGAATAAAGCAACAATGGACATGGGTGAACAGGTATCTCTGTAGCAAGATATGGAGTCCTTTGGATATGTACCCAAGGGTGGCATAGCTCAGTCTTGTGGTAGATCTATTTTTAGTTTTCTGAGGAATCTCCATACTGATTTCCATGGTGGCTGCACCAGTTTGTACTCGCACCAACAATAGAGAAGCTTTCCCTTTTCACCAAATCTTTTGTTGTCTTTAAAAAAATCTTAGTTATTCTGACTGTGGTAAGAGGAAATATAAATGTAGTTTTAATTTGTATTTGCATGATGGATAAGGATATTGAATATTTTAAAATACATTTTAAGCCATTTTTGTTCATCTTTTAATACCTCTCTGATTATTTGCATGCAAAATTAAAAAAAATAATTTTGTTGAGTTTTTGTGCATTTCATACAATAGTTCTTTATCAAATTTAAACCCTTCCCCCATCGGTGCCCCCACATAGCCCATCCCTGAAACTTGTGTATTCTGTCTTATATATTAAGTCAAGCATTTGTACCCAAGTTTTTTTAGTGAAGGTTTATCTGCTGGAGTCTGGTCAGCCTATCTAGAAACCCTAAGGGAGGTCTACTTTCCCTCAACTTGCAGTAATCAGTTGCCAACAGGGCCAAGGCTAGGGCCAGACTACTGTCTATTTCCCTTGCAGCCCTTGTCTGATTGAGTCAGCATGAGTCTTGTGCATGATGTCAGCATTGCCATGAATTCACATGAGCAAGCTTCCAGTGGCCTGAAAGCCTGTTTCCTTATGTTCGTGGAACAAACCTGGCTCTTACAATCTTTCTGCCCCCTCTTCCATAATGGTCCCTCAGCCGTGGGTGGGTGTTAATATAGTAGTTCTATCCAGGGACACACACTCTGCAATCTATTATTCTCTAAAACTTTGTCAATTGTGTGCATCACACTCTGTTGTGTAAGGAAGCTTCACTGGTGAGGGTTGAGGGATGCACTAGTATTCTCTCGACTTCCTGTTCTGCTATAGTCTATGAACCTTAGGTGTAGAGGTTCCACCATAGATATGTTACTTAAGGGTGCCATCTCTCAGATGTATAATTTTTGTGTGTGACCAGTGATGAAACTGCAGTAGCCTCCATCTGTTGCAAAAAGAAGCATCTTTTTGATGAGTGGTGTATGATGCACTTGTCTTTAAGGATCCATATTTGGCATATGGTAAGAAATTTCATTTGTCTAAAGATATGATTGAGATAGGGCTCTCTCTAAGATCTGTGAGCTCCCCAGCATGTTTATTTGGCTATAGTTACAGTGCGACCCCCCGAGTTCCCTCAAAATGAGTGGGCTTTAGGTCTAATTAGATAGCTGCTTATTCCCCTCTAGATAACAGTGCAACTATTGCACCAATATAGATAGTATGCTGTACCAGTAGTTATGGTTGTTGAGTTTTAGAGTTGTTTTGTACTGCTGATTAATTTTTTTCTGAGACTGTGTTACTTCACTTAACATAATGGCTTCGAGTTCCATCCATTTATCAACAAAGCTCATGATGTAATGTTTCTTTACTGCTGCATAGAACTCCATTGTGTAGATGTACCACGTTTTTGTTATCCCGTCATCAGTTGAGGGGCATTTGGGTTGGCTCCAGCTCTTTGCTATTGTGAAGAGAGCTGCAATAAACATAGATATGCATGCATCTTTGTGGTAGGATGCATCTTGTGGGTATATACCCAGGAGTGGTATGGCTGGGTCAGGTGGTAGGCTCATTTTGAGTTTTTTTTTTTTTGACCGCAAAGATGCATGCATATCTATGTTTATTGCAGCTCTCTTCACAATAGCAAAGAGCTGGAGCAAACCCAAATGCCCCTCGACTGATGACTGGATAACAAAAACGTGGTACATCTACACAATGGAGTTCTATGCAGCAGTAAAGAAACATTACATCATGAGCTTTGTTGATAAATGCTGGATGGTGGGACCCATGAGCTGTGTGGGTTTGGGCACAACTGCTCGCAAATTGGTTTTACATAAAGGATGCTTGTACTCATAAATTATCACTTATTGTTAAAAAAATGAAAACAAAACAAAACAAAAAAAAACAGAGAAAGATGCAGAAAAGTTATGGCAGAATGCATGATCTGGGATGGGTAGGTGTGGGGTGGGGGGAAGGGAAGGGGATATATGCCTGAACTGAATTGGAAAATGATGTATGAAATACACAAAGCATCAATTAAAAAAATTAAAAAAAAAGAAAGTCTTTTCCTATGCTTATGCCTTGTAGGTTGCTGCCAACTATTTCTTCTACCACCTTCAGAGTTTTGGGTTTCATTGTTGAGATCTTTCATCCATTTGGAGTTGATTTTTGTACAGGGTGAGAGGTAGGGGTTTAATTTTATTCTTCTATAAGTGATGATTCAGTTTTGCCAACACCATTTGCTGAAGATGCTGTCTTTCCTCCATTGAGTCTTTTCGGCCCCTTTGTCAAATATGAGGTGGCTGAAATTTTATGTGTTCAAGTTTGGATCTTCAGTTTTGTTCTATTGGTCTACAGGTCTATTTTATGCCAGTTTCAGGGTGTTTTATGACAATAGCCTTGAAGTATAGTTTAAAGTCTGGTATAGTGATCCCCCCTGTATTGCTCTTTTCACTCAGGGTTGCTTTGGCTATTTGGGGTCTTTTGCAAGACTTTCTTTGCATGCTTGGAGTTTATTTTTGTACAGGGTGAGAAATAGGGGCTTAATTTTATTCTTCTACAAGTGGTGATCTAGTTATGCCAATACCATTTGCTGAAGAGGCTGTCTTTCTTCCATTGAGTCTTCTTGGCCCCTTTGTCAAATATGAGGTGGTTAAAATTGGATGTGCTCAGCTTTAGATATTCAATTTTGTTCCATTGATCTGAAGGTCTGTTTTTGTGCCCATACCAGGCTGTTTTTATGACTATAGTCCTATAATATAGTTTGAAGTCTGGTAGGGCAATCCCTCCTGGATTGCTCTTATTGCTCAGGGTTACTTTGGCTATTCAGGGTTTTTTTGTTTTTCCATATGAAAATTAGGTTATTTTTTCTAGGTCTGTGAAGAAGCTCATGGGGATTTTAATTAGGATTGAACTGAATATGTATATTACTTTCGGCACTATGGTCATTTTTACTACATTAATTTTTCCAATCCATGAACATAGGATGTCCTTCCATGTTCTGGTATCTTCCTCAATCTCTTTTTCAAGGAACTTAAAATTTTCAATGTAGAGGTTCTTAGTGTCTTTTGTCAGGTTTGTTCCTAGATGTTTTTTGGAGGCTATTGTGAGTGGAAAAGTCTCCTTGTATTCCTTCTTCGATTGCTTGCTATTGGCATAAAGAAAGGCTACTGATTTTTCTAGGTTAATTTTGTATCCCACTACTTTACTGAATCTGTTGATTTTTTATAGGTGTTTTCTGGTGGAGTTTTTGGGGTCCCTTAGTTAAACTATCATGTCAGCTATAAAAAGGGATAGTTTGAACTCCTCTTTTCCAACTATTACTCCTCTAATTTCCTTTTTTTGTCTTTGATCTTGCAAGCATTTCAAGAACTATATTGAAAAGGAGTGGGGATAGGGGGCAGCCTTGCCAGGTTCCTGGCATCAAGGGGAATGCTTCTAGTTTTTCCCTATTTAGGATAATGTTGGCTGTGGGTTTGTTGTATATGGCTATAATTTTGTTGAGAAATGTACCTTCCAGTCCAATTCCCTCTAGGACTTTAAACATGAAGGCATGTTGAATTTTGTCAAAGGCCTTTTCCACATCGATTGAGATGACCATGTGGTTTTTGTCTTTTAGTCCATGTATTATGATGTTTATTGATTTACATACATTGATCCACCCTTGCATCTCTAGTATGAATCTAACTTGGTCATGGAGGATGATCTTTTTGATGTGTGCCTGTATGTGGCTTGCAAGAGTTGAACAAGAAAAAAATGAACACAAACATGAGTTAAGAATTAATGAGGCAATATTACTTTAATTTTACAAATGAGTTTAATTAAAATAATGTAACTATCCTGTATAAGAAATTAGCTAATGATGTGTAACAACCCATGATTATATCAAGCATTCTAGTCACACAGATCATTACTATAACTTCTAGCATATGTACTGCTTCTTTATTTTTGTGGTTGTGTTCTCTTTATGGTACTTTTTTTTTCATTTTCTTGATTTGAGTTAGTAACCATACTTAACATTTTAAGCCTTTTCAGAAAGATGTCCCTAAATATTAAATGCTAATTCTTACAATTAAAAAAGAAAAAGCCAAATTTGAATTTTCTTCTTTTAATATTTGTTTTATTAAATAATTCATAATAGTGGTGCTATTAATAAATCTATATTTAAGTACATGTGGGCATATACAGGTACTATGCAAGTAATTGATAATGTAAGGCCTTAAAATAACTTTTATTTTTTTTTAAACAGGGGAGAGCACGAACGCAGTCCCACACTACCACAAATTATGCAGTGGAGTTTCCCACATTTGGGGAAATCGCAGGGGTCAGCACATCTGGAGTGCAATGGATGATCCTCATCCTGGGAGAAACACCTTTGTGATCATGGTATCTCCCCTGCCAGGTAAGTATAACTGTAACTTTTAAAATGATACTTTTAAATTATAATGTATCAGGTTAAATTTAACATCTGAATGAAGAATAAGAACTTTATTTTTTAATTTTTTAAATTTTTTTAGAACTTTTAAAACAAACAAAATCACATCTATTATTGTGTTCACATTTAGAATTCTTGGGTATTTTAGTCAGTTTAGTCAGTTTAATCCATCTTCACATTATTTAGTAGCTTGAATTAAAGTGGCGAATTCGTTTTTTTTCCCCTCAAGACAGAAAAGAAACCCAAAGACTCTCAAAGAAATTAGAAATAGTCTAACTACCTAACTATATTTATTTCATATTACTTATGAAAATCCGAGGGCACAAAACCAGGGATATATGCCATATTATTTAAAACCGTTTGCACTTAAAAATTTTTTTAATTTATTCTTGTATGTGTATGAATGTACTGTCTGCATGTAGGTTTGTGCACCCGTGTAGTGCAATGCCTCAGAGGTCAGAAGAGGGTGTCGGATTCCCCTGGAACTGGAGTTAAACACGGTTCTCAGCCGCCATGTGTGTGCTGGGGATCGAGCCCGGGTCCTCTGTAAGAGCAGTCGGTGCTCTCAACAGCTAGGTGGTCTCTCCAGCCCCCTGTTTGCACTTTTAATTCACTAGTATTTTAAGAAATAGAAATTTTCTTGACCTTCCTGAATTTTCCTTTTTCTTTTTAAAAATATATTTTATTATTTTTATTTTATGTGTCTGAGTGCTATGCCTGCATGTATGTAAGTGCACCCATGCTGTCCAATGCCCACGGAGTTCAGAAAAGGCATCAGATCCCCTGGAACGGGAGTTATGGATGATTATTAGCCATCACGTGGGTGCTGGGAACCGAACCTGGGTTTTCTGCATGAGCAGTCAGTGCTCTTAATCACTGAACCATTTCCCCAGCCCCAACTTCCTGAGTTTATAAATTGAAAGATGCATATCTAAAATTTCAGACAAAACATCAAGCTATGCGAGAGAACATGTGACATTTGTCTTTCTGAGTCTGGGTTATATCAAGATGATGGCTTCCAGTTCCATGCATTTATCTGCAAATTTTATACCTTCATTTTTAAGAGCTGAATACTCTTCCATTGTGGATATATACCAAACCTTCATTATCCATTCATCAGTTTATGGGCATATAAGTTGTTTCTCACATCTGTCTGTTATGAAATGGACAGCAGTGAACATGGATGAACAGGTATTTCTATGGTGGGGTATAGAATCTTTGGGGTATATGAGGTTTTTGAGGAATCTCCACACTGATTTCCAAAGTGCCCGTACTAGTACGCATCTCCTGGAAGAGGGGGGAGATAGATTCATGAGAGTCACAGGTGGTGGATGAACAAAAAGAAACCGACTGCTCCAGAAAACTGGTCAGTCATATGAAATAGCAGCAACACAAACATCATGCACATGTCACACAAGCACAAACCAGGCAAAATCCTAGCACAGACATCAGGAAGTATGTAAGAAGCTCCAAGCCCATGTATGAAGGTTGTGACATCAGATGGCTTCCAGGAGAAGCAAAGACAGCCTCTTTCTAGCATGGGACCTTTGATATGTTAAACAGGTTCCAGAAGATCGATTCACATTGAAGGACATTTGGAGGCACAAATTATATTCTATCACGATGTATCTTCAGCAATAGGGTCTTACTGTCCATTTCTTATGTGCACCCAAAGTCATAGGCAAATGGCCTTTGTGTTGTTTTTGTTTCTTTTTTCTTTTTTTATTGAAGTTTGTGCAATTCATATAACATTTCTCAGTCCAATTTAGACTCATTCCCCTTTCCATGTCCCCCACCCCACCCGAGTTCATGCATTTTGCCATACATGTCTTGCATCTTTTTTTCAGTCTTTTTAAAGTTTTTTCTATGCAGAGGTTTATTGTTTTGGGCAGAAGTTTACTGTTTCAGTCAGTTCTTTGACCCAGTCCTTTTGTTGTTGTTCCCTACAATTTGTATTGCTCCAAAATATGTATATATGTACACTACACATCTACCAAAATTATGACGTCTGAAAGCAACATACCACTCCTGGGTATATACCCACAACACTCATCCTACCACAAAGTTACATGCACATCCATGTTTATTGCAGCTCTCCACAATAGTGAAGAGCTGGAACCAACCCAAATGCCCCTCAACTGACGAGTGGATGACAAAAATGTGGTACATCTACACAATGGAGTGCTATTCAGTGGTAAAGAAAGATGACATCAGGAACTTTGCAGGTAAATGGATGGAACTTGAAGCCATTATGCTAAGCGAAGTAAGAGTCCTAGAAAATCAAGTGGTGAATGGTCTCCGTCATTTGTGGATGCTAACACCAAATCCCCAGATGAAAGGCAAACTGAACAACATTATTGTTGTATTTCTGTTTATCTGAAAGCAACTATGTTGTTATAATGTAAATCTCTTAAGGGGCTTTAGAATCAATCCACCACTTATTTCAGACTCTGTAATTACTGTATATGAGTGGAAAGTATGTATTCATATTTTAGAGTAATATAAAATTAAAGGAGGAAAATGTGAACTCCTAAACATAAAAAATAAAAGACTGAGATAATGTGAATCCATTAACAGGATCTAGAATTAACCCACCACTTATTCTCAGATTTTGTGTTGGGGGTTTTTAAAGCCTCCTTGGTCAACAACTTCTGGTAGGGCAGCCCAGAGCAGGCAATTTTTCTACCAATGCTTTTTATTTAAATGTAGGGTAAAATTGCATCCTAGAGGGAGGCAACATATTCCTCCCCACTCTGTTTTTGTAATTGTCACTACAATCAGAGCAGCCTCTCTTGTTTCCCAGACCCCTAAGTCCAGATTTATAGTTTTCCAGAAAGCAGGAGTTGTATCACATACCTATAAATAGGAAGCCAGCTGAAGGGGTTTACCATGTCATTTCAGACTGTCTCCCTCTGGTCTGCATACCACTAATTCAAGGAGGTAGAACCCAGCTTTCCCTGAGGTGAATTATCTTGTTATGTGGAAGAAATGCAAGAATTATCACTTGCATAACACAGGGAAATATGGAGAACATTTGTGTCCATTTAATCTAATAGCTGTAACTGGGACTTCAGTACAAGTCAGGAGTGGATTGAAAATTACAATTTTGTATCCCTAATTAGCTTAAGCATGTTACTACTTTCTATCCTGGAGATAGCCATCTGTTTTAATCTTATACAGGAGGCTTTTAGTTAATGTCGAGAGACTTAGTCACATATCCTGAGAGATTTGCTCCTAGTTGTTATAATTTATGAAATATTCAAAAAATTATGCTGAGACCCTACACTGCAAATCAACAGCTAATCTTCATGGTATCAGAGAGCACTATACAAACCGCTGGAAAAAATGGTCTCTGTTATGGAGATTAAGTATACTATATGCATATGTGTATCATAAATAAAAATAGAATATGTAAACACCTTTCAAAAAAAAAAGAAATGGTCTCTGAAGCTTTACTCCAGAGTTCTCATGCTACACATTTACATGTCAAATTAGATATATTGCAATAGTGGAAGCCTGATAAATGTACACCCAGAATGAAAAAAAAATCCCAATTTTATCTATGGCTCCCTCCCTGGCAGGGTATGACACATGGCTGACACTGTGATGTTGGTGCCTCATAATGTCAGGAGGCTTTATTGACCACATTAGAAAGCTATAGGCATCCATTTGTCAAAGAGTTACAATGCTCCAACCAAAATATTATCACACATATGTGTCTGTGTCCATATAGTAAATTATAGTCTTTGATATTTGTTACTATTTGTGTTTTATTACTAGAATTGAAAGGAGATTCCTCAGCAACCCATCAGTCCCTTGCAAGCAGAACTTGGACAGTCCCAAGAGTTTGACATGCCACCTCAGAAAAAATAAAAATTGGGATCTTCTATCTCTCACTCTCTTTCACCCTCCCTCCAAAGCTCAGAGACTCTCTTGGAAGAGGTTGGTGCTTAAGATTGTAGGGGCTCCTAAGTATTTTATTGTTTTTGAGGCTATTGTGAGTAGGAAGGTCTCCTTGTGGTCCTTCTTCAGTTGCTTGTTGTTGGTGTAAAGAAAGGCTACTGATTTTTCTAGATTTGTTTTGTATCCTGCCCCTTTACCGAAGGTCTTAATCATTTCTAGGAGTTTTCTGGTGGAGTTCTTAGCATCCCTTAGGTAGACAATCATATCATCAGCAAAAAGGGATAGCTTGACTTCCTCTTTTCCAATTAGAACTCCTCTAATTTCCTTTTCTTGCCTTATTGCCCTAGCAAGGGTTTCAAGCCCTATATTGAAAAGGAGTGGTGACAGGGGGCAGCCTTGCCGAGTTCCTACCTTTAAAGGGAATGCTTCTGTTGTTTCCCCATTTAGGATGATATTGGCTGTGGGTTTCCTGTATATGGCTTTGATTACATTGAGGAATGATCCTCCAGTCTAATTCCCTCTAGGACTTTAAACATGAAGGGATGCTGGATTTTGTCAAAGGCTTTCTCCGCATCAATTGAGATGATGGTGTGGTTTTTGTCTTTCAGTCCATTGATATGTTTGATGATATTTATTGATTTTCATATGTTGAACAATCCTTGCATCTCTGGTATGACTCCAACTTGGTCATGGTGGATGATCTTCTTGATGTGGGTCTGTATGTGATTTGCCAGTATCCTGTTTAGAATTTTGGCATCTGTGTTCATTAGGGAGATGGGTCTATAGTTCTCCTTTTGGGTTGTATCTTTCCCTGGTTTTGGTAATAGCGTGATGCTGGCTTCATAGAAGGAATCTGGGAGAGCTCCCTTCATTTGTATCCTTCTAAACAACTTGAGTAGTAATGGCAAAGACACCAAGGATCTCTGCAACAAAAATTTTAAACCCCTGAAAAAGGAAATTGAGGAAGACATCAGAAGATGGACAAACCTCCCATACTCATGGATTGGGAAAATAAATATAGTAAAAATGTCCATTCTACCCAAACTAGTGTGCAGATTTAATGCAATCCCAATCAAAATCCCCAAGAGTTTCTTCACAGGCTTGGAAAAAAAATCTTCAATTTCATTTGGAAAAGCAAAAGACCCCGAATAGCCAAAGCAACCCTGAGCATAAAGAGCAATACAGGGGTGATCACTCTACCAGACATCAAACTATACTACAGGG
>VZQC01002854.1:311130-397124 GCA_009823505.1 Rhizomys pruinosus
GGAAATAGTGTGCAGCAGTGGCAGCCACATGCCTGTATATTCCAAATCTAATTGGCTATTAGCTCTCTCCTTGGGGGAATAGCCCATGGCTAATGCCACAAGCTTGCATCCTCTACTGGTTAAGAGATGTTATAAGCCACAGTAAGACCCTGTCATATTTTACAGAAAAAAACGTAATTCATGGATTAACATACCACCCAAACATCTGTGTTTATACCAAAGTAACCTACCATAACAATTAGTACTGTTTAAATACCTATATATCTAATTACTTGTGCTTCATTTGTAGGATTGATAGGTTATTCATGGACAAACTGTCAGCCCATGAAAGGAAACAGCCAGAATTGACCAGAGTCCAAGACAATAGCTCCAGAGAAAGTAGACTGTTTTGCTTCTCATCCACCTGTGCCCCTTTTCTAAGCCTAGGGAACAATCTGCGGAAGAGAGGGCGTGGTAGAATGTAAGGGCTGTGATTGGGGTGAATGACGAAACTACAGCAATATAGTCTGGACACTCATTTGATCAACTTGATTGAACATACAAGCCCCCCCTGCTGGATGTTGGGACTCATGAGCTGTGTGGGTTTGGGCACAACTGCCTGCAAATTGGTTTTACCTGAAGGATGCTTGTATTCATAAATTATTACTTATTGTTAAAAAATGAAAAAAAAATAAAGAAAAAAAAGAAAGCTTGTAGGGGCTCAAAAAATGATTGTAGAGGACAAGGAGGGGGGATAAATTGTGAGATCACAGCAAAAACAGACTGGATTATTTTTCTTTTTTCTTTTTATTTGATCAACATGCTTGTGAAAGCAAACTTTTTCACCTGGACTTGGGTACCCTGGGTTGTGCAAAAATTGAACTCAGATGTTAACTAATTGGGTTTAGATGGACACTCCTTATGTTTATTGCCTATGTGTACTTACTGGTCAAATGAATAAAAAATTATACTCTATAGACCATATATAAATGCATATATACACAAATGTAAACATATTTTAATAATAGAATACATTAAATTGGGGAGAGGGTGCAATATGGAGAGGTACAGATAAGGAATGGGGTTTAAATACCATAAAATTATATTGCATAAAAATTGCAAAACTTCAATAAAAAAGAACAAAGAAAGGATAAAATTATATACTATAGACATTTAAAGTCAGTTCTTAATGTGAGATATGACTCTACAGACTATAGTTTTTATATTAAATATTTATTAATTCCAGCATTAATTTTGTAAATTAAGTCTATAAAGGCCACTATATTTATTTTACTTAGTTAAATATAATTTTAGAAATATAATTTTAACTTTGAAAGAGGTTTACAAATAATGAAAACTTATTTGACTCATAAAAGTAAATGTGGGCAATTTAAGAAGAAATTCAAGAAACCCTGAGAAATTTAAGCTTGGATTCAAACAAAACTAAATACCATAACATTTTTTAGTAAGTTAGTAATTGACAGAAACATGTGAAAGCTTTTCTTTTATCTTAAAATTTATGACTTTTATTATTTTGTAACTACAATTATAAAAGCTATTATATAAATATTCTTTTTATTGTTCACAAAAGTATGACTTAACAACTTTTCATTTGTTCAAGAATTTTGACTGTTTATCTGAAGTCAATTTTCCTATGATATATACATACCAACTATATAAATTTTAGATCAGTTAATCTTTACAGTCTTATGACAAGAATGTAGTATATAGTACAGAAGGATGAGAGGAAACCAGCTAGCTGACTAGTTATGCTAAATTAATTTGATGCATAAATATATTCTGACACATATGCATAAAAGAAAGCATGCTAGAGATAATTTGGCTTATTGACCATTTATCAACATGAACAATTAACGACTCTGAATGTATTAATCAGAAGAGTATGGGATCAAAGGAATGGATTTTTGTGTTAACAAAATATCTCATTTAGACAATACCATGTTAATATTTTTCTTTGGTCTATATTCTCTTTAAAATTGCCATCTAAATGCTAGATTTATGATTTTACCCTCCAATTCTATATCATATCTGCAATTTCAGGCTTTAATTAAAGAAAAAGTGGAGAGGACATCAAAGAGCTTAGCATCAAAGCTAATTCTGGGGCTAGAGAGATGACTCAGTGGTTCAGAGTGCTTCCTGCTCTTCCAGAGGACCCACATCAAAGGCAAGCACAGCCACCTCTGGCAGTCCACAACTGCCTGTGCAGGGGTTCTGATACCCTCCTCTGGAATCCGTGGGCACCTACTCACAAACATAAATAAAATTTAAACATTTAAAAACGTAATCCTAAGTACAGTCTAAATGTGCTGATAAGGTGGCAGATTCTCATGGTTTTGTTAGCCTTAGCTAAAGAATATTTTAGGAAAGTAATTAGAAGCCTCTTGAATCCATTAACGAAATCAGTCTGTGGAGTAGCTAGTTTGATCATTTTTAAAATCACCTTTCAAAGAACAGTTTATCAGCATCATTGTTGCCCTAGTGTGGCCACTATTTGGGTAAAACTTTTTCAATTCATTCAGAGATCTTAGAATATATATATATATATATATATATGCATGTGCGTGTTGTGCACGTTATCATATGAAAATAATAAAAGGACTATTTAGGCTGGAGAGATGGCTCAGCAGTTAAGAGCACTGACTGCTCTTGCAGAGGACCCGGGATCGATTCCCAGCACCTACATGGCAGCTAAGAACCGTCTTTGACTCCAGTTCCTGGGGAATCCAATGNATATATATATATATATATGAGGAAACAATAGAAAATCCCATGAGAGCTGTACTTCGTCCATAAGAATGGGACTTAGATGACTTGTGTCTCTGCAGCTTTGCTTTATGTTAGCAGTCACTGATTAGGGGCTGGTTAAAACTTCCTGATTCTGGGAGGTTGGAAACTAAAATACCAGAAGTTCTCAAGGACACAAAAACAAAACTGAAGACCTCCTTATAAGGTTTTGAAATTGCGACCTGGGGCAAAGTTTGTTCAAAGGACATTGGTCTGAGAAATAACATCCCAGCCTCAAGTCTAGGTGGAGAACAGGCTTAGTGAGCCAAGGTCCATCCAGTCACTATGGACTTTTCCTCTTTGAGACAAATAGCATTCAAGACATTAGTAAAGGGCACAGACAGATAAAGCATTAGACAATCAGATATCAGAAAGCAGAAGCAATTGACCAAGGAAAAGTTCTTTTCTTTTTTTTACAAATAAGCAAAAGCTCAACGAGGAGTTGATTTCTAAGAAAAGAAAATTTGAAAAAAAAAATTCCAAAGGCTTCAGTGAAATAGAAAAAGCATAATTGAACATCCCATTAGTAGTAAGCTTGTTATCTTAATGAAAAATCTGTGATAGGCTGTCTGTATAAGAATGAGATTTATTGAACTCACAGTTTTGGGAGGTTCAAAGTGGAAGACTGTGGGACTCCACTGATTTGGTGCTTGGTGAGGTCAGGAGACAGCATCACATTTGGATCTGTGCCTGTATACGTGTCAGAGGTCATATAGACAGACAGGAAGTCTGTTTTGAGGCACTGTCCTCTGAGCCAAACTGCCAGGATTTTCATGAGATCAGATTGCCTACTTACAAGAGTCCACCACAATGGCTCTGTGAAATGTCGGCATTCCTTTCTAGGAGGGACTGGGGACAGTGAAACCCCACTTGACTATCCAGCTACTTCTCTTATTTTTTGCTAATTATACATGGCCTCTGTGTCTCCAGGAGAGAAGAGTACACACATAGCAGGGGAAGAGAAAGGGAGGGAGGGCGTGAAAGATGGGTCAGTGCTTAAGAGCATTGCCTGCTCTTCTGTACCCCCATATGTTGCTTCTGTCAGGGTACGCTATCACAGCTAAAGAAACGAAACTAAAATTCATTTTAGGCAGCTGTCTCTTTAAAGCCTCAGAGAGCAGGGAACTGCCAGTGAGGAATTTAATTTTAGGGACTGAAAAGGATACGGCAGTTATGGTTTTTTGTAAGAATGGAGAGATAAGGTCTGTCTTAATATTTGCAAACGGGCCCAGGAAGAGAGGGTTAGTTTAACATGTCCTTGTTGACAGTGGAATAAATGAAATACAGAAGAATAGAGAGTAATAGGAAGAGGGGTGGAGAATGAGAACTTAGAATCCTGAAATCATGTCTTGTTAGCTCTCTAAGTCACCAGAAAGAAATTTGTGCAGAGGGAGCAGTATAAGGAGCAGAGAGACCTGAGAAAATTTTCTCTTGTATGCCATTGCTGCTGAAGTAGGCTAAATGTTACTTTGACTAGGAAACTCCAGTTTTCCCTAGATTAAGCATGCCAATATATGTAGACTCTCTTCTAATAGTCTTTTTTTGCTATCTTTTACTTGGTTTTCTTTAAAAAAATATTTAATTTATTACTTTTATTTTATGTGTATGAGTGTATTGCCTGAATGAGTATAAGTGCATCGGTGTCTGACAATGCCAGAGGAAGTCAGAAGAAGGCGTCAGATCCTCTGGAATTGAATTTTCTTTAATCATGATTATCTTCTTGTTGTGAGACTTTACACTTAACGTTTGCTAAATAATGCCTCATAGGTCACTATAGCTGTTAGTATTTTAAATAGCTACTTTTATTTTTCTTTATTTGAATGATGTTATTGGTCAATTCTTCTGCAGTGTCTAGTATGTTTCTGTACCAGCCAATGGGTCTTTATTTTAGATATTTATGTTCGAATTCTAACAATTTCAATTTATCTTTTTATAATAGCTATTCCTTTGGAAATTCTACAGTTGTTTTTTTTCCTTTAAATCTTTGGATGTGTTCATGATACCTGTTTTAAACATTATATTGCCAACTCCTAATATCTGATTATTTTGGTTCTTTTACATTAGATGATTTTTTTTTTTTGGTGTTTTCAAGACAGGGTCTCCCTGTAGCCCCAGCTGTCCTGGAACTCACTCTATAGACCAGGCTGGCCTCAAACTCACAAATATCCGCCTGCCTCTACCTCCCAAGTGCTAGGATTAAAGGCGTGTGCCAACACTCCTGGCGACATTAGATGGTTTTTAATAAATTCTCAATATAGTACTTTTCGTATATGTTACTTTGTAGCAAGTCCAATTTCAGTTGTATTCACTTTAAATTTTTTTTTAATTTTATTTATTTCTGTATGTGTATGAATGTACTGTCTGCATGCAAGTCTGTGCACCCGTGTCGTGCAATGTCGCGGAGGTCAGAAGAGGGTCTCAGATTCCCCTGAAACTGGAGTTCTCCTGGAATTGGAGTTTCAGACGGTTCTCGGCCGCCATGTGGGTGCTGGGGATCGAACCCGGGTCCTCTGTAAGAGCAGTCGGTGCTCTTAACCGCTAGGCCATCTCTCCAGCCCCCTCAGTTGTATTCACTTTAATACTGTTAACTTTTGTTTTATAAAATAACTAATAGATTGGAACTGAAGTTTTGGGTGGTGGTTAGCTGCCATGTCAGTGCTGGAAATCAAATTTATGTGCTTTGCATGAGCAGTCAGCGCTCTTAACTGCTGATCCATCTCTCCAGCCCCCTCTACTTGGTTTTCTAATAGAATAAAGAGGAGGAACAGTTCCCCAAAGTAGATACATATATATTTCCCTAAAGAAAAAGCTGTAAATCTGAAAAAGCCAGGCTTGAAGGGCACATTATTTATTTTTATTTTTATTTTTATTGATGCTTTGTGTATTTCATACATCATTTTCCAATTCAGTTCAGGCATATATCTTCCTTCCCTTCCCATGCCACGTTGACTACCCATCCCAGATCATGCATTCTGCGATAAATTTCTGCATCTTTCTGTTTTTTTTGTTTTTGTTTTTCTTTTTATTTTTTTTGTAACAATAAGTGATAATTTGTGAGTAGCAAGCATCTTTCATGTAGAACAATTTGCGAGGCAGTTGTTTCAAACCCACACAGCTCATGGGTCGCACCATCCAGCAGGGGGTGCTTGTATGTTCAATCAAGTTGATCATATGAGTTCCAGCTATATTGTTGTAGATTTCACCATTCACCCAATGGCAGCCCTTACTTTCTACCACGCCCCTCTTCGCGCAGATTGTTCCTTAGGCTTAGAAAAGGGCACAGGTGGATGAGAGCAAAACACAGTTTACTTTCTCTGGAGTCTGTTGTCTTGGTTCTGTTCATTTGGCTGTTTTCTTTCATGGGGTTGCTGACCGCTTGTCAATAGGAACCTTTTTCGATCTATTAATGTTAATGGCTATATAGGCTTATCTCTTGGAGGAATAACCCACGGCTGATGCCAACAAGCTTACTCCTCTAATGTTAGGAGATGTTATAACCACACGAAGACCTTGTCTATCTTCCAGAACGAAATTGTAATTCAATGGATTAACATAATCCAAACATTTTGTCTATACCAAGTAACGTCCATAACAGTATGTTTAAATACCATATATATCTATTGCGGTGCTTCATTAGTAGGACCGAAAGGCTATATATTATACTGTTTAAATACCTATTATTCTAATTGAAGGGCACTTTAAGTAATATTTCAAAACAGCTGGTCTTCCAAATTTCTTCTTTAAAATTTGGCAGCTGTTCTCACTTTCCTATATTAGTAGTAATGGGTGAAGAAAAACTATGGTGAGTTCCCTAGTTGAATAGGAAATCCAAGGTCTTAGATTGTGGAATATTACTTTGATATATGACCTATTGCATTAGAGAAAAAATTACTTTCATGTTGGGAATAGAAGAAACACATGCATGAATATATATATAAAAGTATATATTCAGATATATATATAAATAATATATTTATAGGATATATTTTACTTGTTGTGTGTGTGTGTGTGTGTGTGCGTGTGTGTGTGTGTGTGTGTGTGTGTGTGTGTGTTTGTTACAAACATTGGAGTGTTTATTAAATGAAAACTTTGGAAAAAGATGCATAGGAATTGCAACTGAGGATGCCCTGGGTTATGAATACTGATATGAATCCCCTAACTGGAGTGGTTCATATCGAAGCATAGAAGCTCTAATAAAGAATGTAATTTGAAGGTATAGCATCACATAAACATGATATGGTTTAAATTTGTTGCCCAAAGATTATGTGTTAGGAACTTAATTCCTAAAGTTGTTGTAGGTGGGGGTGGTGATGATGATGATGATATGATGGCAGTAACAGTGGGGAAAATAAGTTAATAAACCTGTGACATAATGCATGTAGGGTCAATTTCTGAAGCAATGGTTGACAGCAGTGCGATTCAATTTTGAAGAGAGGTAATAGCAAGAGTCTGAGTAGACTGATGTAAAGAACAGGAGAGAGTAGCTCTGGAAAAGCATGGGGCCATAACTATGCAGTAGAGTGCTTGTCTAGTCTGTGGGAGTCCTTGGGTTTCATACTAGCCACTCAGAAAACATCAGCAAAAACTTTCGATGAAGAAAGAAGAGAGAATCATGAGTGTAAATATGAGAAAAGTGCATGCTATACATGTGTGATGATAATTTAAAGTTACAAAGCATAGTTGAGAAACATTAGCATGATTAGATAGAACAGGATTCACTCAGAGCAATTTCAGGTTCAACAAAAACTAGATTGAAAACTGTCAAAAGGAAGTCCAGAGGACATTCTAACATTTAAATCCTAACTTCTTGATGAATTATAATTTTCTTTCCCAGTTTCAGGATTGGGTGACACAAGCAGAAGACATAGGTAATGGTAACTTCAGCTTGAGGTGTGCTTAAGACAACAGTATTTAGGATTTGATCATTCATTGAAAGAATCCCATTTGCTTTGCAAATTCTACTCACTCAAAATCTTTTGATCCTGATTGCTTTCCCAAGTGAATAAGCTGCCATGATTTCTCAGCCTTTCGGGAGTGATAAATTGAGTCCAGTTTATAAATATTGGGGAGTGATAAATTGAGTCCAGTTTATAAATATTGGGGAGTGATAAATTGAGTCCAGTTTATAAATATTGGGGAGTGATAAATTGAGTCCAGTTTATATATTTTTCTGTGGTGATTCAATGAGTATGAATCAATTTCTTAGAGCAAGTCACTCCCAGGAAAGCTGGGCCAATGACATTTTTGATTATACAAAACTTGAAGGCAAGCTCCCAAGATGCAATAAGACATGTTCAGCCATGGCTCAGATGTTCTTACTGGCCTTGGTGGTTGGCATTGCTCCAGAATCACCCAAGAAATTCACTCAAACCCAAAATATCTCGATAGTTCCCATTGAAGCTCATCTTAGTAGCAGTAGTTTATATCCTTCTTTGTAAGAATTAACTTGAAAATCATTACATAGTGTAAACAAGACAGTTTTCTAGAGGCCCAGGCTGGTCTTGAACTCATAGCAGTACTGCTGTCCTCATTCCCCTGACTGTTGGGATGATGGGTGAGTACTACCACAGTTGCCTAAAGAATTATTTTTCTTGACATATTGTATCATATAATAACTATAGGACCACAAATATATGTTTTAAACCCTAGTTTCTACATAGAGTAAGTAATTCTAAGATATCAACTCTTGAAGTAATAATAGTAAGCTTTGGGAAGAATGAAATCAAACATCTACCCATGATTTCTGGGGAGCAAACAAAAGAATTTATATTCAGTATAGGAATCCAAACTTGATGAAAGTTACCAATGTGGGCTAGGTATTCCATTTTACAACTTTCCACTTGAGGAAACACAGTGCAGCATGTAGTAGACAAAACTGTGTTGGAAATATTTCTGACTTTTTGGCTATAAGGACTAAAAATGTTTCTGCTAGAAACTGAAGTAGAATCCCCAAAGGAGAAATTATTGTAGCACTATTCACAATAGCTAAGAGATGGAATCAACCAATGTGTTAATTGACAGATAAATGAACAAAGAATGTTATATAAACAACAAAATATTATCTAATTATAAAATAAAGAGAACCTTGTCATTTTTGACAACATGGATGAAACTTGAAGTCACTGTGATGAGTGAAATAAGCTAGACACAGAAATATAAACACTGCAGGTTTTCAGTCACAAATAAAAACTAAATAGTTTATTTCACTGAAACAGTGTAGAATAGTGGCCACTGAACAAGAGACCAATAGAACAGAATAGAGGATGCAGAAACAAACCCAGCTAGGTTGAGCTATCTTATTTTCAAGCAGGTTAGCTAAAGTATACATCACAGGACAGTTAGCTCCTTCAACAAGTACTGCTGGGAAAACTGGATAGCTACAAGTTGAAGATGAAACTTGAGCCCTACTTCTTTTCCTATATAAAACTCAACTCAAAATGTTCAACTACCTTAATGTTAGACCTGAAAAAACTAGAGAAGAACTCTTCAAAACGTGGGGAGAGGCAAAGCATTTCTGAATAAGGCTCAAGTAGCTCAGTAAATGACAGTAGAATGGTCAAATGGGATTGCATGAAATTACAAAAGCTTCTGTTCAGCAAAGAATAAAACAGGATGAAGAGGCATCCTACAGATTGGGAGAAAATCTTTGTCAGCTATTTATCTGATAAAGGATTAATATCAAGAGCTTATAAAACTCAGAAAAATTAAACTTCAGAAGAACAATCTGTTGAATACATGATCAAATGAACTGAGCAGATACTTTTTAAATGAAGAAATACAAATGGCCAATATATATAAATCAAACTATACTTGATAATCAGGGAAAGTCAAATGTAAACTGCTTTGAGATTCCAGTGAGAAAATCTACCATTATGAAGTGAATGTGCACACACACACACACACACACGTGCATGCACACACACATACATGTGTGTGTGTCTGTGTGCATTTATAAAATTCAGTCATAAGCAAGAATAAATATAAAAATCATGCCATTTTCAGAAAAATGGAAAGAATTGAAGATCACCATTTTAAGAGAAATAAACCAAACTCAGAAAGACAGCTATTGAATATTTTCTCTCATATGTAGAATGTAAAAATTACCATGGAAGTATAGGGAAATCTTCTTTTATTTTATGGTTTTCGAAAATCATAATGTGTGTACTGTTCTACAATTTGTCTGTAATGAAAGACAGGATGGTTTTCGATGAAGAATGTAAGAGCTAGGAGAAGGAGTGGAGTGCTGTCTTCCAGGCATGTTATTTCCATGGCATTCTTCAACTCACAACAGTTGTCATTAACTGCACACTACCTACATAAGAATGAGCTTATTAACTCTTGACATACAAGAGAAAGGGACTCACTATGAGGCCCCATTTCTTCCTGAGAATCTAGAGGTAAGTAATAGTTGCTAGGAAAGGGAGAAATATTTTCTTCAGTGGTATAGTCACTGGTAAGTTGCCCATGTTTCTGTAAGTAATCCTGCACTCATGCTACTATAAGTAATCCTAACAAAACTTGTTAAATCATTGTTAATCAATAAATAATGAAAAGACACAAAGAAGAGAATGGGAATGTGTAGGAGTGGGACAAGATGAGGTAGTTGGGAAGTGAATACAATATATACAGGTCAGAAAATAACATGATGCAACACATTATTGGGTGTGACTAAAATATGGTAGTAAAATATTCAAATATAATTTTCAATACTCAAAACTAGTATCTCCTCATTTTGAATGGCTGAATGATACTCCATAAAATACATATACTATGGATTATTTTATCATTTTCATATGGTTGATTCCAGTTTTCCCTATTATAAACAATAATGCAACAAACTTCCTTAAGCATATTTCCTTGAATCACCTCAAAGCAGAAATTCATTAAATGACACATATTTTACATTTCAGTGGGCATTATCACATTGCTTTTCAAAAAAGTCTGCACTATTTTATATTTTCATCCTAAGTGTAGAAGAGAATGTCCCACATACATTCATTAGTCTTGAAATTCTAAGTATTTAAAATTGTTGTCACTTTGATGAGAAAATGTCTGGCTTTTATTAAATTATATTTGTCCAAATTATAAGTGACATTTGAACATCATTTCATGTGTTTACTGGCCATTGGGATTCTTTCTTCTGTTAATTCCTTATCTTCTTTGTCCATTTTCGAGTTTGGTTGATTATCTTTTTATTTTTGGTTTACATTTCTAGTCCAGACAATAATTTTTGGAAAATGTTTCCTCCAACTCTGTCAGTCATTTTAAAAGCTTTCCATTTCAAAAAAAAAAAGCTTTCCATTTCAATATTCTTAAAGTCACAAATATACCCTTATACTTCTATATTTTATGTCTTATATAAGAATTTTAATACTCTAAATTTATAAATGTTTGCTTATATGATCTTTTATAGACAGTTCTTACATTAGGATCTTTAATTAATGTGGAATTCCTTCTGCAAATAATATCAGACAAAAATCCCTTCTTAAAGGGAAAAGTAATTTTTCCCAATTTACATATTAAATACAACCACCCTTTCCATATGAATAAGAAATATCACCTCTGTCATATATCTGTTCACATCTATATCTATTTATATCTGCACTTCCAGAGTCCATTCTTAGTCTCTTTTCAGTTTAATACATTGATTTGAAATTATGCCAGTTATATAATTTCACTGATTATAACTTCATAACTAGTCTTGATATTTTGTAGGATGTATTTTTTTGCTATTTTCATTTCCAGAATATTTTGGCCATATTTATGCATTTCTTCTTTGACAGTTACTATTGTGATTTTAATGAGTTCCACCATTGAAAAGCAACTTCAGAATTATTTGTTTATAAAATTGGTTGCTGGGAATGGAGTTCTATTCCGTGGTAAAGAAAGATAACATCATGAACTTTGCAGGTAAATGGATGGAACTCAAAGCCATTATGCTAAGTAAAGTAACACAGTCCCTGAAAAACAAATGGTGAATAGTTTACCTCATTTGTGGATGATAACACCAAATCCCCAGTTGAAAGGCAACCTGAACATTATTGTTATACTTCTTTTTATCTGAAAGCAAATGTGTTGCTATAATGTGAATCACTCAACATGCTGTAGAATCGATCTACCATTTATTTTCAGACTCGGTAACTACTGTATGTGGGTGGAAGGTACATATTCATATTTTAGAGTAATATAAAATTAAAGGGGAAAGTGTGAATTCCCTAAACATATTTTGGAATTATCATGCATTTTATTCTCAGAGGTCATAATTTTGATACATTTCTGATGGATATATAGGCATATGTTGGAGCAATACAAAGGGGAGTGAGCAACAACAACATAAAGACTGGGCAAAGAACTGACTGATACAGTTAAACTCTGCCCTAAACAACAAGCCTCTGCAGTGAAAAACTTTGGAAAGACTGAGAGAAAGGTGCAAGACATGTATGGCAGAAAGCATGAACTGGGGTGGAGTGGGGGGCAAGGAGAGGGGAATGTGTCTAAATTGGACTGAAAGATAAAGAAATACACAAATAAAGATATGAAATACACAAATCATCATAAGATGTATTTAACAAGTGATTCTAAAATGAGTTTTTTATATAATCTTCTTAGTGTTTTTTTTTTTACTTTGGAAGAGTGTACCTGAAAATACACACACATACACACACANTATATATATATGGGGCTGGAGAGTTGACTCAGCAGTTAAGAGCACAGGTTACTCTTTTTTTTAAGTTAATTTTTATTGAGTGCATTTCATACAACATTTCTTAATTAAATTTAGACTCATTCCCCCATCCATGCCCACTCCCCATGCCCCCCCCAGTCCCCGCCAGAGCTCATGGATTCTGTCATACATGTTAAGTAGAGGTTACTCTTGCAGAGCACCTGGATTCAGTTCCCGGCACCTACATGGTCGCTAACAACCACCTGTAACTCCAGACACCCTCTCTGATCTCCATGGGCATTGCATGCATGGGTGTACTTATATTTATACAGGTGATATGCTCAGACACATAAAAGAAAACAATAAAAAATGAAAAACCATATAAAGATGAGAACACAGGAAGACAAGACACATTAACATAACTGTCTTATAGTTACTACAGCAATTATACCCACAAGGAGAGAGAGCTTGATTATACCCGTAATAAAAAAAATGGTTGTTGGCACACCCTATATAATATTTAAATTGAATCATGGTACCAGATAAAATATTAGATGGAAGTGAAGCTTGTGTAAGTTAAAATTATGTTATTAATTTTGAGTAAATAAAAAATATGAGGTTTATTGGGGTTCTTTAATATTTATCGAGCAATTTGGAGACTGTAGTCATTGCAGGACTACTGAATCATTCTTCTCATGTCAATACGCACCTCTACACATATTCAAATTTTAAAAATAATCTCAAGTAATATTTTATAGTTTTTTTTAGTATTATACTTATAGTTAGATTTATTCCTAAACATTTTCTTTTATGTTTGGCTGACATTATAGGATTTTTCTAATTGGAAAATGTCTATGTAATTTGATTTGTTTTCTAAACTATTTTGTACACAATTGACCAAAACTATGATGTCAATTCCTTTTTTTGTTTGTGAGGGTTTAATTTTTTTCTTTCATGTCGCGTGCGCTTAGGCGTGTGCGCGCGCGCGCGCGCGCGCGTGTGTGTGTGTGTGTGTGTCTGTCTGTCTGTCTGTCTGTCTGTCTGTCTGTGTGCATGTCCACATGTGCCACAGTGTGCTTCTGGAAGTCAGAGGACAATTTTCAGGAATCAGTTCTTTCCTTCCACCGTCTTAGTCCCAGGGATTGAACTCGGGTCATCAGGCTTGGTGGCAGGTCCCTTTACTCATTGAGCCATTTCACTAGCCTGTGTTGTCACTTTCTTAGACCTTCATGTGCTAGGTGAAACATGTAAGACAAGTAAATTTCTATCTGTAACTGATGAGCCAAAATTTTCTGTAGGAGCTGGATCCAGTTCTTCATAGTAGAGAGAAAGTAGAGCTTTTCCAAGTACTGGATAAATTGTTGAGAATAGGCAGAGTTAAACATCAAAGTAAAATATAATTGAAACAATTATGGAAATGCTCAAGTGAAATAAGCCCCAATATTTGCTCTATATGAACTCTACATTATGTAAAAATTAGTAGTGCTAACCCATGGAGGGAGGCTAAGGTATCTCCTACTTTCCACTTTTTACATTAAAAAGAAAAGAGAAAAATGGAGTGAGTTATATAAAAGAAAATAAAAAACGATGGTCACTGGATTCAAGTATCAAGTATGTGATTTGAACATGGGCTATTTTCTGAGGCAGTTTTCTGTGGTTCTACTGGCCGCTGGAAATACAGAAACCCAATCTTTTTAAGATTCTGGAGAAGCTATACAGGGGCAAGTAAGAGGGTAGGGTGCTTAGTCTCCTCTCTGGTCTCTGATATCTCCAGTGTAGCCTGAACCTGGGAGAAAGAAGAAACAGGGTGTGAGCTTAGACAACTGAAATGGAATAAAAAGTGTATTCTGGCCCGGAGTGTCTATCCTCTGAGCAGTATGTTCCTTGAGGACACAGCATGATAGTCCACAGCTGGTCAAGGAATCAGAATTTTGGGGTCCCAGCCAAGATCTTTTCTCATCAGAGGCAAAATTATAGTCAGGGCTAATATCTCTTCTAATTGTTGGCAGCTGTGAGCAGACATCCATTTTATATTTAGTGACTAACTTGAAGTTCTAAAATGTGAAATGTGTTTACTATAGTTTGGAAAGTGTAACAGATATTTGAAAGCTCAGCTCTTCAGATCCCAGCCCACCATCCTAATAGAATCCCTGATCCCCACACCCTCTCACATCTGTGGTTCTCTGCTGTCTGTGGACATGCCTGAAAGATGCTGCCTGAATCTCTGGGTAATGTCTCCACCACTGTATTCCATAGGCTACTAGCTGATGGTTTGTTCTTTTGGAAACATTTAATGTGCTTAGAGTACATTTTAACATATAACATTAAAGTTTCCTTTATGTGTATCCTCATTCCTATTTTACTTCTTTTATCTCTAGAAGTAATTACAAGAATTAATTTATTATCTATGATTTCCTATTATTAGGTAATATTTTGACTGACTTACTTTTCTGTTTTGACAAAGTACCCTGAAAAACCAACTTAAGGAGAAAGGATTGCAGTTCCAAATTATAGTCCACCATTGCAGGTAGGAGACTAAGAAAACTGATCCCATTACAACAACCACAGTCAAGACCAGAGAGCAATGAATGAAAGCACGCAGGTAGGGCTTAACTCTCCCTGTCCATATTTTTTTTTTTGCCTTTTCGAGACAGGGTCTCCCTGTAGCCCCAGCTGTCCTGGAACTTCCTCTGTAGACCAGGCTGGCCTTGAACTCACAAAGATCCAGCTGCCTCTGCTTCCAGAGTGCTAGGATTAAAGGCATGCTCCACCAGGCCCTATCCATTTTAAACAGTCTAGGATCCCCATTCATGGACTTGCTCCCTCCAAAACTAAGATGGACCTTCCCATATCAATTAACTTAACCAAAACAATACTTCATAGGCTAAATTTGATCTAAGAAATCTCTCTCAGGTGTGGCCAGAGGCCTGCCTGCCTCATAGCTGTCAAGTTGACATTACTAACCATCACACACACACACACACACACACACACACACACACACACACACACACACAGAGTAATAGAGATAGAGATAGAAATAGATATACACATTTGCCCAGTTTCAAATTGGAGTACTTGATGTTTTGTTGTTTTCAGAGTTCTTTATTTTTTGATTTTTAAAATTTTTTTATATTATTCCAAAATATGCACATATACACTCCACGCATAAGTCAAAATTAAAAATTCTGAAAATAAACTATAGGTTGATTCCTAAACACATTTAGAGATTCACATTCTAACAGTAAATTTGCATGCAGGTATAATGTCGTGTAACTTTACATTCTTTTTTTAGAATATGACTATATATCCTCCATCTATATATGGTAATTACAATGTGTGAGTATAAGTGGTAGGATAATTCTAGAGCCCATTTATAGAGTCACATTGTAATAGCACAGTTGCTTTCAGATACAATGAAATATAATAATAAAGTTGCTCAGTTTGACTGCCAACTGGGGATTTGGTGTTAGCATCCACAAATGAGGGAAGCCATTTGCCTTTTTTTTCCTGGGACTGTGTTACTTCACTTAGTATAATTGATTCAAGTTCCATCCATTTACCAGCAAAGCTCATGATGTCATCTTTCTTTACTGCTGCATAGAACTCCATTGTGTAGATGTACCACATTTTTGTTATCCAGTTTACGGAGGGGCATTTGGATTGGTTTCAGGTCTTTGCTATTGTGAAGAGAGCTGCAATAAACATAGCTGTGCATGTATCTTTAGGATGCATCTCGTGGGTATATACCCAGGAGTGGTATGGCTGGGTCAGGTGGTAGGCTCATTTTCAGTTTCTTAAGGGTTCTCCACACTGCTTTCCACAGTGGTTGTACCAGTTTACATTCCTACCAGCAGTGGATGAGTAGTCCCCTTTCCCCACAACCTCTCCAGCATTTAGGGTCTTTTGTTTTCTTGATCTTGGCTAGTCTTATTGGAGTGAGATGATAACTTAGTGTGGTTTTAATTTGCATTTACTTAATTATTAGTGATGTTGAACACTTTTAAAGATGTTTCTCAGCCATCTTTACTTCCTTACTGGTGAAGTCTTTGTTCAGCTCTTTACTCCATCTTTTGAGTAGGTAATTTGTTTTCTTCTTTGTTCTTTTAAGTAGCTTATATACTCTTGATGTTAATGCTTTGTCTGATCCAAACTTGAGCTCATATGACTTCAGCCACCTCATATTTGACAAAGGGGCCAAAAAAGATCAATGGAGGAAAGAGCATCTTCAGCAAATGGTGTTGGCCAAACTGGATCACCATTTGTAGAAGACCAAAATTAAACCCCTACCTCTCACCCTGTACAAAAATAAACTTCAAGTGGATCAAAGACCTCAACCTAAAACCTGAAACCCTGAAGGTGATAGAAGAAAAAGTCGGCAGCAACCTACAAGACAGGTATAGGAAAAGACTTTCTAAATCAAACAGCAGCTGCACAGGAAATAAGGACAACAGGTGACAAGTGGGACCTCATGAAACTCAAAAGCTTTTGTACAGCTAAAGAAACAATCAAGGAAGCGAAGAGAAAACCCACAGAGTGGGAGGAAACCTTCACCACTGTTACATCAGAGTTCTTTTATATAGCATGGATACATGAACACCTCTCTCAAAAAAATAAATGGTAAATCTTTTCTCCCATACTCTAGGTTGTCTCCACTGTGTGGATTATTCTTTTTCCATCCAGAAGCTTTTTAGTTTGGTGTAATAACAGTTGTCATTTTGTGTTGTTCTTATGCAAAAGGCATCCTATCCAGAAAAGCCTCTGCCCATACCAATATCATGAAGTGTTCCAATTATGTTTTATTCTGGAAGGTTTATAGTTTCAGGTCTTATGTTTGAAACTTTGATGTATTTTGAGTTGATTTTGTACAGGGTGAGAGGTAGAAGGCAAATTTCATTTGTCTGCTCATGAATAGTCAAATTTTAGGGAAACTACTTCAAATGTACAGGACGAAATAGTTTGAAATAATAAAAGATTTGATATTAATATGTGCATAGAATAATTTACAATATTTAGATTTTTAAATTTTTTATTTATTTATTTATTTATTAATTTTCGTATGTGTATGAATGTGCAGTCTGCATGTAGGTTTGTGCACCTGTGTCGTGCAATGCCGTGGAGGTCAGAAGAGGGCGTCGGATTCCCCTGGAACTGGAGTTAAAGACGGTTCTCAGCCACCATGTGGGTGCTGGGGATCAAACCCGGTCCTCTGCAAGAGCAGTCGGTACTCTTAACTGCTAGGCCATCTCTTCATTGTCTTTCCATTAATTTGTCATCTTATGCATTCATCAGTGTAATTTTATAATTTTCTCCTTAAGAGTCATACATATTTTCTGTTATGCTTCTAAGTAATTTATTTTAGATTGCTATGATTATAATCTAATTTTATCTTTTATCTTTACATTGTATTAATTATGTGACATAGCAATAAATTTGATAACAATGTTTAATATGTAATAGTGAAATAAAGGTAGTTAATATTGTTTAATAAAATATTTTTTTTCTGTTTCTTTTTTTTTACATAAATTTATTTATTTATTTTTAATAAATCTAGACCCATGTTCCCGCTCATTCCCCCACCCCGCCAGAGCTCATGCATTCTGCCAAACATGCTTTCCATCTCTCAGTCTTTCTCAGTATTTTCCATGGGGAAGTTGACTGTTTTGAGCAGAAGTTCACCGTCTCAGTCAGTTCTTTGATGCAGTCTTTTCTGTTGTTGTTGTTGTTTCCAAAATGTATTATGCCCAACTGCTTTGTACAAAAGCTCAGGGGGCCCTACACAAGAAATACTTACAACTGGGTAGTTGGCACTAGCATCCACAGATGAGGGATACCATTCGTCGTTTGTTTTTCTGGGACTGTGTTACTTCACTCAGCATGATGTCCTCTAGCTCCAGCCATTTTCCTGCAAAGCTCGTGATGTCGTCTTTCTTTACTGCTGCATAGAACTCCATTGTGTAGATGTACCACATTTTCTCTATCCACTCATCAGTTGAGGGGCATTTGGGTTGGTTCCAGCTCCTTGCTATTGTGAAGAGAGCTGAAATAAACATGGCCGTGCATGTATCTCTGTGGTGGGGTAAGTCTTGAGGGTACATGCCCAGGAGTGGTATGGCTGGGTCGGGTGGCAAGTTCATTCCAAGTCTTCCAAGGGTTCTCCACACTGCTTTCCATAGTGGCTGTACGAGTTTACATTCCCACCAGCAGTGGATGAGTGTTCCCCTTTCCCCACAACCTCTCCAGCACTTGGTATCATTTGTTTTCTTGATCCTAGCCAGTCTTATTGGAGTAAGATGATATCTTAAAGTGGTTTTCATTTGCATTTCCTTAATGATTAGTGATGTTGAGCAGTTCTTGAGGTGTTTCTCAGACATCTCTAATTCCTCGCTTGTGAAGTCCCTGTTCAGTTCTTTGCTCCATCTATTGAGCGGGTCATTTGTTTTCTTTTTTCTTTGTTTTTTGAGTAGTTTATATATGTTTAATAAAATATTAAAAATTGCTTATCATGCAATAATTGTACAAATTATTCAGTACTGTGTAATATTAATACTTTAGTACATGCATACAATAAACACATAGTGATCAACTAAGGAAAATAAGCATTTCAGTCTATTTGTTCTTATTTTGTCTTTGGACTCTTCAAGATGTTCTTTTCTAGGTATACATAACAAATATATTATTTTGAACTATAGTCATCTCATTCATACAGTTTTAATTGGTAATGAATTGTTTATGTTGAAATTATTAAAATTTGTATCTTTTCAAGTTTTAATAGTTAATTGTTTCTCTTGTATCATAAATCCTTGTTTTATCTTTGCATCTTATATTTTTGGTTTTTGTGTTATTTTATTACATGCCACCTGCAGAATAAGGTTATGTAATACTGGTAATAGTGGGCATCTTTGTACTCTGGATGCATTAATGGATGTCCTTCCAATTTTCTCACTAAGATTTGTCTGTACCATGGTTTGTTTATAGATTCTTCCCAAACTTTCATGGAAATGACTATCATTAAATAGTAATTTACATACATCCTACAAATTTTTCAGAGAATAGTTTTTTCAATTGATGCCCATTCTTATATCATGCGAATCTTCCCACTTTTTTGTATTCATAAAATAGGGGATATGAAGATCTTATAACTAATTTCCTACATTTAATAGAATAAGATGGTATTTTGCTATATTTTAATATGTTAAAAATATGCCTTTTCTTGTACCATACTTGCTTTGCTGAAATCAGCCATACCTGTTTTATTACTGCTTTAATATGCTGTTGTTTGTAAATGCTATTAGAATTTTTGCAACCAAAGCATAAACATAACATGTTAACTAGGAATATGATCTCTGAGTTTACATTATAATTTCTTTGATGATAAGCAAATTGGGAAAATTAATATTCTCTTTCATCATTTGTCAAATAGTTTTAATAAACTAGTTATTCCAAATGGATAGCAGGAATACAAATGTTAATATGTGCTTTGGTTTTATGTTGCTGCATAAAGATCAATTTGGCATTTGTCTACATGTCTTAAATAGTACATAAGTACAGATATCTGTTTCTGCATAACAAGTCACTGAATTTAGTGCTTTAAAAATAAGAACAATTTCTTCAATGTCTTATAATTCTGTGAAATTATCTGAGTAATTATCTTCCTACGCATTCTGCTAGTTGAAGTGGCAGTCATTCTACAGGTCCAGTGTGTCTAGAATATCCAGCATGGCTCACTATCATGACAGTTGCTGCAAGAACAACTAGAGCTGTTTTGATGGGTGTCTATGTATAGTCTATTATGTGACATGGGTTTTTCACAAGTTGAAGATTATATTTGGATGAAGAGTTCCAAAGTCAATATTAAAAGAAAACCAGGTACAAACTACAAGCCTTATTTTACTTTTATTTTTATTGAATTTTTACAAATTCCACATATTTCATTACATTAAGATATCTTCTACTATCTGCATCCTTCCTATAGCCCCTCCCTGCTGAATTTCATGTACTCTGTTGTATATATTAAGACCTACTGAGCCAAGTTGCTATATGTCTTCTTAAAACTAAGGGATTGGTGGGACTGGAGAGATGGCTTAACAGCTCAACACCATGTGTAACTTCAGCTGCTGGGCATCCAATGCCCTCTTCTAACCTGGTACACATCTGTAAATACATGCTTATGTACATAAAAGAAAATAAATAAAACTTTTAAATAAAACTCACCGTTTGAAGAGCATCACTTTTACTGGGGCTCAGTTTATTTCTAGTTGGAAGACTGAGTTTTCATTTACTTCCTGGTTATCAATTAAGGAAAGAGGACTACAGTCTATTCTTAGATGCTACATTGCAACCCTGTTACCATACCACCCTCAGGTCCTCGCCCTGTGGTCTTAACAGAACAAGGAGCTTCACTGCTTCAAATACAGCAGAAGAATCCATATATATATATATATTTTTTAAATGAGATTATGAGAGAGACAGAGAGAGAGACAGAGAGACAGAGATTGATGATCTCATCACCTTTGATTTAGAGAAGAACCTCGTCAAGAGAGTAGCTTTCTTTTTTTTTTTGTCTTTCTGGGTTTGATTCATTTTAATAGGTAGATCTCTAGTTGCATCCATTTTTTACAGAAAAAATTTCCTGTACCAAATATGTATATCTGCAATTAAACAATAATGCATAAAATTACACATATTAATATATAATTCTGTGCATTATTTATAATTGCAAAAGTTCATGTACAATATATCCTCCAACTAGTGCATTTTTTCCAACTGTTGTATTTTTACGTGTTTATTATTGGCTATTCTTTTTAACATTTTTATTGAAGTTATACGCATTTCATACATCGTTTCTCAGTCCAATCTAGACTCATGATGTCTTCCATGCCCCCCACCCCACCCGAGTTCATGCACCCTGCCATCCCTGCCCTGTATATTTTTCTGATGATTTTCAAAGATTTTTCAAAGCAGAGAATTATTATCCTTGGGGGAACTTTACTGTTTCAGTCGGTTCTCTGTCCCAGCTCCTCTGCTGTTGTTGTTCCCTCCAATCTGTATCACTTCAACATATATATATATATATATATATATATATAATATATATATATATGTATCTGTGGGTGTCACACCTATACTAAAATTATATCATCTTTACACAAACGTCATTTCCATATCATATTTCAGGATCACTTTTTTTCTTTTAAATTATATTACTCTAAAATATGCCTCCATAATGCCAGATTACAAAGTCTAAAAAATAAGTGTGGGTTAATTCTAGAGCCTGTTAAAAGAGATTATACATATATCAGCACATTGTTTCAGAAAAGAGATATATAACTTGATGTTGCTCAGTTTGCCTTACAACTCAGGTACTTGGTGCTGAAGCCACAAATTGAGGAAACATTCCTCGTTTGCTTTCTGGGACTGCATCCTCACTTAGCATAATGTCATCTAGCTTCTATCCATTACTACTTGCAAAGTTCATGATGCCGTCTTTCTTTACTGCTGCATAGAATTCCATTGTGTAGATGTACCATATTTCTCCATCCACTCATTGGTTGAGGGGCATTTGGGTTGGTTCCAGCTCTTTGCTATTGTGAAGAGAGCTGCAATGAACTTGGCTGTGCATGTATCTCTGTGATACATGCACAGCCATGTTCATGTGAGTCTTGTGGGTATATATACAGGAGTGGTATGGCTGGGTCAGGTGGTAGGCTCATTTTGAGACTTTTAAGTTCTCCATAGTGCTTTCCATAGTGGTTGAATGAGTTTTCATTTCCACCAGCAGTGGGTTAGTGTTCCCCTTTCCCCACAACCTCTCCGGTATTTGGTATCATTTGCTTTCTTGATCCTAACCAGTCTTATCGGAGTGAGATGATACCTTAGTGTGGTTTTCATTTGCATTTCCTTAATTATTAGTGATGTTGAACATTTTTTAAGATGCTTCTCAGGCATCTTTATTTCCTCATTTGTGAAGTCTCTGTTCATCTCTTTACTCCATCTTTTGAGTGATTCATTTGTTTTCTTCTTTTTTTTTTTTTTAGTAGTATATAGATTCTGGAAGTCAATGCTCTATAGGATGTATCACTGGTGAAGGTTTTCTTCCACTCTGTGGGTTTTCTCTTCACTTCACTAATTGTTTCTTTCTCTGTACAGAAGCTTTTGGGTTTAATGACGTCCCACTTGTCAATTGTCTACCTCACTTCCTGTACAGCTGCTGTCTGATTTAGGAAGTCTTCTCCTATGTCTATGTCTTTTAAGTTGCTACCAGCGTTTGCTTCTATTATCTTCAGAGTTTCAGGTTTCACATTGCGGTCTTTGATCCATTTGGAGTTGTTTTTGTACAGGGCAAGAGGTAGAGATTTAGTTTTATTCCTCTAAGGGGTGATCCAGTTTTGTCAACACCATTTGCTGAAGTTGCTGTCTTTTCTCCATTGAGTCTTCTTGGTCCATTTGTCAAATATGAGGTGTCTGAAATTGTGTGTGCTTAAGTTTGAATCCTCAATTTTGTTCCATTGTCTACATGTCTGTTTCTGTGCCAGGACCAGGCTGTTTTATGACTGTAGCCCTGTAATAGAATTTGAAATCTGGTATAGTGATTCCCCCCTGCATTGCTTTTGACTCAGGGTTGCTTTGGCTATCTGGGGTCTTTTCTTTTTCAATATGAATTTTAGGATTTTTTTTCTAAGTCTGTGAAGAAACTCATGGGGATTTTAATTGGGATTGCATTGAATCTGTATATTAATTTGGGTAGAATGGACATTTTTACTATATTAATTTTCCCAATCCATGAGCATGGGAGGTCTTTCCATCTTCTTATGTCTTCTTCAATCTCTTCCTTCAGGGGTTTAAAATTTTTGTTGTAGAGATCTTTGGTGTCTTTGGTTAGGCTTGTTCCCAGGTATTTTATTGTTTTTTATACTACTGTGAGTGGGAAGGTTTCCTTATATTCCATCTTCATTTGCTTGTTGTTGGTGTAAAGAAAGGCTACTGATTTTTGGAAGTTAATTTTGTATCCTGACACTACTGAAAGTCTTGATCATTTCTAGGAGGTTCATGGAAACGTGGAGGCAGAGAACTGACTCCACAAAGTTGTTCTTTAACCTCTAGATCCATGTCACACAGAGACACACACACACACACACAGACACACACACACAAACACACACACAGAGACAAACACACATTATACATCATGCAAGAGGTCAGTTTAGAGGCTGGAAATCAAAACTTCTTGTTGTACTCTGGCAAGATAGTCATGGCTACCTTACTTTATGGTAGATGGCATCAGAATGGCAGGAATGTATGTGAAAGGGAGCCACCACATCACCAGACAGGTAACAAAGCTGTAATTCAAAAGCCAGACATGAGCTGAGAATTACCCTAATTTTATTTATTTATTTATTTATTTATTTATTTATTTATTTATTTATATTTCTGTATGTGTATGAATGTACTGTCTGCATGCAAGTGTGTGCACCCGTGTCGTGCAATGCCGCGGAGGTCAGAAGAGGGTGTCGGATTCCCCTGGAACTGGAGTTCTCCTGGAATTGGAGTTTCAGACAGCTCTCGGCTGCCATGTGGGTGCTGGGGATCGAACCCGGGTCCTCTGTAAGAGCGGTCAGAGCTCTTAACCCCTAGGCCGTCTCTCCAGCCCCCCTAATTCTTTTTAATGACATGCTTCCAATGACTTAACCTCACTGAGCTCCACCTCCCAACATCCTCATGTTGGACAGTGAGCCTCCCACATAGATCTTTGGGGGAAAACCCCACAATCGAATCACAATGCCTACGGACAAGAAAATAAAACAAGATGAGAAGCACGGGATAACTTATAAGAAATCTTCAAAGAAACAAATCAGGAGTGAAATAAAATTTTGAAAAGATTATCTTGAAAGAAACTTTAGGGGTATGTAAGGCTCATTTTATTGACTGCTTTATGAAAGGATTGGGTTTCTTTGTTTTTGTTTTTCTTGGTAGGATGACCTTATTTTAAAGCACAGCATCTCTCAAGTCTCTTCACATTTTCCATGTCTGCACCACAGCTGGGAAGTCCTGACCTCTCCTTTCTGAGGGCCACTGTCTACCATGCCAAAGAATCATCCTACATAGTCTTATTTCCTCTGTGGTTATGAGTCCTTCCACACATATCCCTGATACAGAAAAGTAAGAAGTCTGTCATCATAAACTCATAATTAAATTTTATATTCCCAGGAAGAAAATAAACAATTTGCAGCAATGTTAAGAGTAATATATTTCCTAGTCGGGCATGGTGGCGCACGCCTTTAATCCTAGCACTTGGGAGGCAGAGGCAGGAGGATATTTGTGAATTCAAGGTCAGCCTGGTCTACAGAGCGAAATCCAAGGACAGCTGGGGCCACAAGGAGACCCTGTATCAAAAGACCCCCCCCCAAAAGAATAATATATTTCCTTCTATTGGGAGTAGAGGGCAACAAATGAGCAGTGAGTGGAAGAGCAATGATGGGAGATACTAGCCTGGCATCTCTGAGGGTCAGAGTGTCTATAGAGTATACAAAGAAGACTGAACATTAAACTTGGGAGGACAGAAATTTGAATTCCAATCTTAATCACTCTTATAACAGAATGCTTTTTTAAATTTTTATTTATTCTTGTATGTGTATGAATGTACTGTCTGCATGTAGGTTTGTGCAACCATGTAGTACAATGCCACGGAGGTCAGAAGAGGGTGTCGGATTCCCCTGGAACTGGAGTCAAAGACATTTTTCAGCCACCATGTGGGTGCTGGGAATCAAACCCCGGTCCTCTGCAAGAGCAGTCGGCGCTCTTAGCCCCTAGGCCATCTCTCCAGCCCCAACAGAATGCTTTTTAAGAGCATCGGATTTAGGGCTGGAGAGATGGCTCAGCGGTTAAGAGCATCAACTGCTCTTGCAGAGAACCGGGGTTCGATTCCCAGCACCCACATGACGGCTGAGAACTGTCTTTGACTCCAGTTCCAGGCGAATCTGACACCCTCTTCTGACCTCCGTGGCATTGTACTACATGGATGCACAAACCTACATGCAGACAGTACATTCATACACATAAAAAATAATAATAATAAAAAAGAGAATCAGATTTAGAGTTAGGCATACAATAATAACCTGATCTAGCAGTTTAGAAGCTGTGTGATCTTGGGCAAGTAACTCCATTTCTCAGACACTCTAATTTACTACATCTAAAATGGAGATTTGTATACTACACAGAAGCTAGGGTTGTTGTGAGCCTCAAGTGATGTATTAATACATGTTTAATTCATATTAATATATGAATTAATAGTGATGTATATTATTAATACATGAATTGTCTAGCCAAGTGCATGACTTGCTAAATGGCACTTATTACTGTTGCTTGATTTTGGAGTTTTCTGTGACTCCCAGGCCTCAGTTCATTCCAGCAAAAAAAAAAGGGGGGGAAGGGAGATCCTTGTCTCATGGGATGGAGAAAATCCACAGATAAAAGCAATTCACCAGCTCTGATGGCCTGCCACAGATTTACTTTAACCAAGCAGAGTCACACAGAATGCTAAGACAAGTCAACATTCAGCCATCTGTCTCTACAAAGAACCAATACAAAGGAATTGTCTTTTCCATGAAAAACAGCATCCGTACATGTCTGAATGTGGCTCAATCCAGAAGATATTAATCAATTTGGAAAGTTAAAGATAAATCTCCCTTCTAATGAAGAATAAAAATGTGTTTTGGGAAGCTGAGTGAAATTTTGTATGCAAATATGGTCAGCATATGGCCAGGAAAATAAATAGTAGGTTATGATTTTTTTCTTGTTCATCTTCTTGATTTGATAAGAGATGTAAGTAATATCATTTTAACCAGCTTTGAAGATGACAGCTAATTACAGGGAAACTCTGGCTTGTTCTCAGTGGCCATATGTATGCAAACACAGTTCCTGAGTTAGTTCTTTTTATGTTGACATAGCTCCACAAATCCCAGAAAAAGACCTGGATAATTTAATAGAATATAAGTATAGAATTACAAAGTCATAATATATTAGAAAATGAGGGATCCTGATACCACAAGGTTAGAAACCTATCTGCCACCTGGGCAGATATACCATGGTGACATTTGAACATTGTTACTGATTTTAGACTTCCGCAAGAACTTATTTTGCACTTACAACATAGTAGAAGTATAAGTTTCATATATATTTTTGAATAGCAAATTATCTTTTCCTTCATTAAGTTTATAGTCTGGTAGGGGGAAGAGAATAAAGTAATAAATAAGTCAATAAAATATATGTGTACAACAGCAGAAATCCTATGGAAATAAACATATATTGATACATATAATAATGGTATAGTGGTTGAGAAGAAATTTATTAAGATTGTTTATAGATAGATCTATTTAGGAGAATAATTAGAAATAATTTAACTTTTAACCCACTTAGTTTAACTAGATTGCTTACATGAGCATGAGTAGGAGGGTAATTTACCAGAGCACGGACAACTTGCCAATGGCTATACTACTGAAGAAAAGGACATTCACTTCCTTAGTAACCATTAATTGCCAATAGTCTTTAAGGGATGGGTGTGGCTTCATAATCCCACTCCCTCATCCATGATGAAGTGTTGATAGGCCCATGTCATGTCCATAAGAAATCTGTTTCAGCACAATTACCAACCTATAGCCCTTATCTTTTTCCATTCCAGTTCTTAATGCTTCATTAGCTTTGGAGGAGTATTATAAATGTCCTGTTTAGGGATAGGCACTCAATTACTTTTTCTGGCCACTTGAATCAGTTATGCATATCTGCATTAACCACTACCCCACTGCAAAAAGAAGATTCCCTAACCAAGGCTGAGAGAACTAATTCCTGGGTATAAGTGTAAGTATTGAGAAGAGAGCTTGATACTATTTTCATGTAGGAAAACACAGTAGTAGCTTTCTCCCTAGGACTAGCTTTCTCCCTGGGCCTTCTTGCTACAGGCTCTTGACCAGGTTGCAGTATTAGGCATGAATTCCTACCTGTGGAGCAGGCTTCAAATAGAATCAGAATGCAGTTGATTACCCCAATAAGAGCTATGACACTATGTCCCCAGTGGGCACAACTTTCCTGGTGGATTGGTATTACACCATGCAGAGTTTGTCACTTAATAAAACCCCTGAGAAATTTTCCCCCAGCAGCCTACAGAGGAAGATTCCAGGACAATTTCAGCATGATTTCTCTACAACTTGAAAATGAAGGAAACAGTATCTACAGAAGTGTGATCTTAACATCCAGATGTTCTGGACAATCAAAAGCAATAACTCTAGCCTGAATTGTATTGGGTACCAGTGGGACCTCCCTCATGAATCCCATGCCTGCTACTGAAATTTTTGTTTAATAACCTGTGTCTTTTGAGTGTTTGTTGTACATATATACAGGGAAACTCCTTTCAAGCCATACTTTTTGTTTGTTTGTTTTGTTTTGTTTTGTTTTTGATACAGGGTCTCCCTGTAGCTCCAACTGGCCTAGAACTTGCTATGTAGACCAGGCTGGCCTTGAACTCACAGATATCTGCTTCCCTCTGCCTGCCGAGTGCTGGGATTAAAGGCATGCACCACCACGCCCAGATTTCAAGCCATTCCTAAAGTTATGTTTGTTACTAAATTTATAAAATTGTGGGTTTCCGTATGACTTTTTGACATATTCTTGGTTTTGCTTAACCATCTCCCATCCCCATGCTCCCTTATCCTCACAACCCCAAGCTCACTTAAACCTTTACACATCAAGTATTCTCCATTTTGTCACATCACATGACTTCTACTAGACTTCCTCTCTTATGGCCTAGTTATCCTCCCTTTCTAATGGCCCTTCTATATTCCTGGACTTAGAAGAATTCCAGGTGAAATAGTCTAATCTAATAATTTTTCAATCTACAATCTGCAGATGAAAAAGAGCATGTAATATTTGATTTTCTGGCCTTGGGTTATCATACTCAGAATAACATCTTCCAGTTCTACCCATTTTCTTTTGAAATGTTCACAATTTGATTTTATGTTTATTCTGAATGAAGTCACATTGCACATGTGCCACAATTTCATTAGTCATCCATTGGCTCATTGATACCTATGCTGGTTTTACAATCTGGCTACTTTGAACAGAGCAGCAATGAATAGAAATATGCAGAATTTACCAGCTGACATTTCAAAGAACTTACATTATCTGTTTAACATACTGATGTGCAACTGGAACACATTACACAGGTTTTACTCATTATTCTGCCACTGTGGGCTAAGTTCACCATAGCGGTCTTGGATATAAAAGGTCACATTTGAAATTACCAAGTTAAAGTTAGAGCTAGTAAGGGATGAAGGAAGGCCTTAAATAGAAAAGACAAATGGCAGTTCGATTAAGCAATAATTTTCAGTTTACTAGATGAAACAGACTTGCAACATAGTCCACATGAATGCAAAATAAGCTGTCTACAGCAGTTGAAAAGGAAACTGGGCAAAAAGGAAAAAAAGGCATATGTTGGGGGAAAAAGGATTCTCTCAAAATAAAAAAAAATCAAACCATTATTAAAGGACTTTACCAAGAGCTGCTATTACCCCCACCCCATTTGCTGGAAGTCAACGAGAGCATCTAGCACTGTGTTCAAGTCAAAAGTCAGATCAGAGCATCCTAACAAACATCATGGATGACTAGGAATAAAACCCAGGTTCCCTTTAGTATAGCTAACTTAAGCTGTGTAAATGTAACCTGTAAAGGTTGCAGTTTTTGTGTTTTTTTCACTGCAAAGTTAGCAGCTTTGCTGTCTTCCCTCTTTAAAAATAGACTCTTTCCACAAAATGGAGCAATAATGGTATGTACCCACACAGATGAAATAAGTAACTTTTGGGCAAAACTGGATATTTATTATATAATAATTATACTACTACTCATCCTATATATATATTTTCCCTGTTTCAGATGTCTAAGACCAGCAGTTTTAAAAATTGACTAAACATTTATTTTGTTCACTAATAAAAATCATTTGATGAGTCAAAATATGCACCTTTTTCCTAGTTGGAAAAAAATACATTCTTGTTTACACATTACAGAAGCTGGTTATGTGATGAAGATATGTCATTTTTTATAGATGGGTGATCTACATCTCCATTAAGTAAAACACTGGAAAAGATGTTTTATTTAAAAAGATAATTTGCTTGATTGTAGGATTAACTCATGCAAATAAATTGGTTCAGTAGTACACTATTAAGGAAGGAAATGTGATAGATGAATGTAGACTACAGGAATGACAAAGGGGAACCAGGATGAAGAGAAAGAACCTACAGATGATGATTAATGTAAATTTTATTTTTCTTCAAGGGTAAGCGTTGTGCTCACTGGTGATATCCAGATCTTAAGATTAGCTGGTTAGGACCAGTAACTGGATTGAGACCACTTTGATAATGTTTTGAACCAAATGTTAATGTTGATTCATAATTGTGAAGCAGCATCTGGTTATTGTGTAGCCTTAAGGATTAATTTTAGTGATCCTCAAGGAATGAAACTTAGGGAATTTCAGAAATCTAGACTGCAAAGGCAGTGTACAGGAAAAGGTGGAGTGGTTTTGTTTATGAGGGTGTCTGAAAATTAAAATCAAGCCAGATATCATGGTATTGTTAGACAGTATTAGTCCTTCATGTTTTGGCTATATTGTATAATGGAGCTTTTACCAAAGATGTAGAAGAAGCCTAAGTCTATACAAAAACCAACTCTTCCAAGTAGAACTCGAACATTTTACTTCAAGCAGATGAGAAAAGGTGCTATGTTGTAGGCTCCTATTGGTGCAGAGGGATTTTTAAATTCAAGATGCAGCTAAAACATAAAGTCAGTTTCACATTAGTCAAGAATCTAGAAATGAGGCTGATGCACATATTTAAGATCCTTGGAGCTGGAGAGATGGCCTAGCGGTTAAGAGCGCCGACCGCTCTTGCAGAGGACCCAGGTTCGATCCCCAGCACCCACATGGCGGCTAAGAACTGTCTGTAACTCCAATTCCAGGAGAACTCCAGTTCCAGGGGAATCCGAGACCCTCTTCTGACCTCTGCGGCATTGCACGACATGGGTGCACAAACCTATACATGCAGACAGTACATTCATACACATACAAAAATAAACACAATTAAAAAATATTTTTAAAAGATCATTTTAGTTACTTTTTAAAATTCCCAAAGCTCCACCATAAATGTAATTGTGTTTTAAATGATTACATTTTAAGGTACATAAACATGGCTATACAAATAATGCTATAATAACATCCTGAAACAAAATAAGCACAAAGGTATAAATGCCTAAACTGGAGGAAACTTGAAACCCTCATGTTCATTCTTAAATGTAGTGTTTTAACTTGTGACAGACAGATTGATAGACAGCGTTTTTTGTGTGTCTTAAAATAACTGGGGACATAGTTAAAATTTTATACATCAAGCGATTGCTATTACTGAATGTTGCAGGTGAGATGGGATTATTTTTAGCTTATTTGAAATGTCTGAAAAGGTGGGAAGGGGAAGCACATCTGAAATTTGGAAAACCCTAGATCATTTGGAAAGAAATTATAATTTTCACTTACATTTCTTTATGAAAGGTTAACAATTGATGTAGTTAAATTGAACCATAGCCATTGGTGATTATGGAGCAGGTAACTATTAGAGCCTGCAGAAAAAAGTTATCTAAGCATTTAAAAAACAAGATCTTGAAGATTTGTTTAATTGCATCAATTTCTGTATTTATGTGAATTTATAAACTTGCAGCACGTTTTGAATGAGGTTAATCTTGTCTTGATATAAGTAAATGAGTCTGTAGACTGTTATCTCCCCAAGCCAAAAAAAAGTACAGTACTTGGAATTATGTTCTTTATGGTTGTAGTGATGGTAAAGCACTAATATGCAGAAAATAAAGGAATTATATAGTGCAAAAAATAGACATATGCAAAAATCCCTGTAGTAGGATACTGAGTCTTCTGAATGTATGTCCAGGAGTGGTATAGCTGTGTCATAAGGAAAATCTATTTTCAGCTATTTAAAACTGAATTTTTGGGGCTGGAGAGATGGCCTAGCGGTTAAGAGCGCCGACCGCTCTTACGGAGGACCCGGGTTCGATCCCCAGCACCCACATGGCGGCCGAGAACCGTCTGAAACTCCAATTCCAGGAGAACTCCAGTTCCAGGGGAATCTGAGACCGTCTTCTGACCTCCGCGCCATGTCACACAGAGACACACACACACAGCACACAGAACACACACACACAAACACACACACAGAGACAAACGACACATTATACATCATGCAAGAGGTCAGTTTAGAGGCTGGAAATCAAAACTTCTTGTTGTACTCTGGCAAGATAGTCATGGCTACCTTACTTTATGGTAGATGGCATCAGAATGGCAGGAATGTATGTGAAAGGGAGCCACCACATCACCAGACAGGTAACAAAGCTGTAATTCAAAAGCCAGACATGAGCTGAGAATTACCCTAATTTTATTTATTTTATTTAATTTATTTATGTATTTAGTTATTTATTTTATATTTCCTGTATGTGTATGAATGTACTGTCCCTATGCAATGTGTGCACCCTTGTCGTGAAATGCCGCGGAGTCAGAAGAGGGTGTCGGATGACCCTGGAACTGGAGTACTCCTGGAATATGGAGTTTCAGAAGCTCTCGGCTGCCATGTGGGTGCTAGGGATCACCCGGGTCCTCAGAAGGAGCAGTCAAGCTCTTAACCCCTAGGCCGTCTCTCCAGCCCCCCTAATTCTTTTTAATGACAATGCTTTCCAATTCACTTAACATCACTGAGCTCCACCTCCCAACATCCTCATGTTGGACAGTGAGCCTCCCACATAGATCTTTGGGGGAAAACCCCACAATCGAATCACAATGCCTACGGACAAGAAAATAAAACAAGATGAGAAGCACGGGATAACTTATAAGAAATCTTCAAAGAAACAAATCAGGAGGTGAAATAAAATTTGAAAGATTATCTTGAAGGAAACTTTAGGGGTATGGAAGCTCATTTTATTGACTGCCTTTATGAAAGGATTGGTTTCTTTGTTGTTTGTTTTCTTGGTAGGAGGACCATTATGTTAAAAGCAAAGCATCTCTCAAGTCCCGCCTCACATTTTCCATGTCTGCACCACAGCTGGGAAGTCCTGACCTCTCCTTTCTGAGGGCCACTGTCTACCATGCCAAAGAATCATCCTACATAGTCTTATTTCCTCTGTGGTTATGAGTCCTTCCCACACAATCCCTATACAGAAAGTAGAGTTCTGTCCATCATAACTAATAATTAATTATATATTCCCAGGAAGAAATAAACAAGTTTGCAGCAATGTTTAAAAGTAATATAATTTCCGGAGTCGGAGAAAATGCATGGTGGCGCACACCTTTAATCCTACATTGGGAGGCAGAGGCGGATGAATCCTTGTGAGTTCAAGGTCAGCGCTGTCTACAGCAAGCGAACTCCGAGGACCGCGGGGGCCACACGGAGACCTGTATCAAAAGACCCCCCCCCAAAAGAATAATATATTTCCTTCTATTGGGAGTAGAGGGCAACAAATGAGACAAGTGAAGTGCAAGCGTCAACTGATGGGAGATACTAGCCTGGCATCTCTGAGGGTCAGAGTGTCCCCCCCCCCCCGCGCTCGTCCCCAAAAGACTGCAATCCACCTTCCCCTTGTGAAGCCAAGACCTGGTTGCCTTCACTAATCCCTCCTTTCTATAGCCCGCCTGCTTTTTTCCCTTGCTCTTCTTCTTTGTCTGTGTATGCATGTAATGTCTGCATGTTGTTTTGTGCACCCATGTCGTCCCATGCCACGGAGGTCCGCAGCGGGTGTAGGATTCACCCTGAACTGGAGTTAAAGAACTTTTTGTCCTGCCACCATGGTGCTGGGAATCAAAACCCCGGTCCTCTGCAAGAGCAGTCCCCGCGCTCTTAACCCCGAGGCCATCTCTCCAGCCCCAACAAAAAGAAGACGTCTGTAAGCATCGGATTTAGGGCTGGAGAGATGGCGAGCGGTTTAAAGAGCTCAACAGCTCGTGCAGAGAAAAACCCGGGTCCGATGCCCAGCACCCACATGACGGCTGAGAACTGTCTTTGACTCCAATTCCCCAGGCGAATCTAACACCCTCTTCTTTTGACCTCCGTGGCAATTGTACTACATGGATGCACAACCTACATGCAGACAGTACATTCAGTACACATAAAAAAATAATAATAATAAAAAAGAGAAGCAGATTTATGAGTTAGGCATACAATAATAACCTGATCTAGCAGTTTAGAAGCTGTGTGATCTTGGGCAAGTAACTCCATTTCTCAGACACTCTAATTTACTACATCTAAAATGGAGATTTGTATACTACACAGAAGCTAGGGTTGTTGTGAGCCTCAAGTGATGTATTAATACATGTTTAATTCATATTAATATATGAATTAATAGTGATGTATATTATTAATACATGAATTGTCTAGCCAAGTGCATGACTTGCTAAATGGCACTTATTACTGTTGCTTGATTTTGGAGTTTTCTGTGACTCCCAGGCCTCAGTTCATTCCACCACACAAGAAAAAAAAGGGGGGGAAAGGAGAACCTTGTCCTCATGGGAGGAGAAAATCCACAGTAAAAGCATTCACCAGCTCTGATGGCCGCCACAGATTTTATTTAACCAAGCAAGAGTCAAACACAGAATGCTAAGACAATCAACATTCAGTCAGCCATCTGTCTCTACAAAGAACCAATACAAAGGAATTGTCTTTTCCATGAAAAACAGCATCCGTACATGTCTGAATGTGGCTCAATCCAGAAGATATTAATCAATTTGGAAAGTTAAAGATAAATCTCCCTCTAATGAAGAAAAAATAAAAATGGTTTTGGGAAGCGGAGTGAAATTTTGGTATGCAAATATGGTCAACATATGGCCAGGAAAATAAAGTAAGTTATGATTTTTTTCTTGGTCATCGTCTTGATTTGAATAAGAGATGTATTAAATATCATTTTAACCAGCTTTGAAGATGACAGCTAATTACAGGGAAACTCTGGCTTGTTCTCAGTGGCCATATGTATGCAAACACAGTTCCTGAGTTAGTTCTTTTTATGTTGACATAGCTCCACAAATCCCAGAAAAAGACCTGGAGAATTTAATAGAAGATAAGTAATAGATACAAATACATAATAATTAGAAAATGAGGGTATCCTATACCACAAGGTTAGAAACCTATCTGCCACCTGGGCAGATATACCATGGTGACATTTGAACATTGTTACTGATTTTAGACTTCCGCAAGAACTTATTTTGCACTTACAACATAAGTAGAAGTAAAGTTTTCATATATATTTTTTTGAATAGGCAAATTATCTTTTCTTCATTAAGTTTATAGTCTGGTAGGGGGAAGAGAATAAAGTAATAAATAAGTCAATAAAATATATGTGTACAACAGCAGAAATCCTATGGGAAATAAAAGCATATATTGATAATATAATAATGGTATAAGTGGTTAGAAGAAAATTTATAAGATTGGTTTATAGATTAGATCTATTTATGAGAATAAAATTTTTCGAAATAATTTAACTTTTAACCCACTTAGTTTAACTAGATTGCTTACATGAGCATGAGTAGGAGGGTAATTTACCAGAGCACGGACAACTTGCCAATGGCTATACTACTGAAGAAAAGGACATTCACTTCCTTAGTAACCATTAATTGCCAATAGTCTTTAAGGGATGGGTGTGGCTTCATAATCCCACTCCCTCAGCCATGATGAAGTGTTATAGGCCCATGTCATGTCCCATAAGAAAAGTCTGTTTTCATCAGCACATGACCAACCTATACCCTTTATCGTTTTCCATTCCAGTTCGTAATAATGCTGCTTCAGTAGATAGGGGGAGGAGTAGTATAAATGTCCTGTTTAGGGATAGGCACTCAATTACTTTTTCTGGCCACTTGAATCAGTTATGCATATCTGCATTAACCACTACCCACAACTCCACGGCAAAAAGAAGAATTTCCCTAACCAAGGCTGAGAGAACTAATTCCTGGGTATAAGTGTAAGTATTGAGAAGAGAGCTTGATACTATTTTCATGTAGGAAAACACAGTAGTAGCTTTCTCCCTAGGACTAGCTTTCTCCCTGGGCCTTCTTGCTACAGGCTCTTGACCAGGTTGCAGTATTAGGCATGAATTCCTACCTGTGGAGCAGGCTTCAAATAGAATCAGAATGCAGTTGATTACCCCAATAAGAGCTATGACACTATGTCCCCAGTGGGCACAACTTTCCTGGTGGATTGGTATTACACCATGCAGAGTTTGTCACTTAATAAAACCCCTGAGAAATTTTCCCCCAGCAGCCTACAGAGGAAGATTCCAGGAAACAATTTCAGCATGATTTATCTACAACTTGATAATGAAGGAAACAGAGTATCTACAGAATTGTTGATCTTAACATCCCAGATGTGCTGACAATCAAAAGGCAATAACTCTAGCCTGAAGTGTATTGGGGTACAAGTGGGACATCCCTCATGAATCCCATGGCCTGCTACTAGAAATATTTTTGTTTGAATAAATAAACTGTTGTCTTTTGAGTGTTTGTTGTACATATATACAGGGAAACTCCTTTCAAGCCATACTTTTGTTTGTTTGTTTTGGTTTTGTTTTGTTTTTTGATACAGGGTCTCCCTGTACTCCAACTGGCCTAGAAACTTGCTAGGTAGACCAGGCTGGCCTTGAAAAACTCACAGAGATCCTGCGTCCCTCGGCCTGGCCGAGTGCTAGGGATAAAGGCATGCACAACCACAGCCGAATTTCAAGCCATTCCTAAAGTTATGTTTGTTACTAAATTTATAAAATTGTGGGTTTCCGTATGACGGTTTTGACATAATCTTGGTTTTGCTTAACCATACTCCCATCCATGCTCCCGTTTATCCTCACACCCCAAGCTCACTAAACCTTTACACATCAGAGTATTCTCCATTTTGTCACATCACATGACTTCTACTAGACTTCCTCTCTTATGGCCTAGTTATCCTCCCTTTCTAATGGCCCTTCTATATTCCTGGACTTAGAAGAATTCCAGGTGAAATAGTCTAATCTAATAATTTTTCAATCTACAATCTGCAGATGAAAAAGAGCATGTAATATTTGATTTTCTGGCCTTGGGTTATCATACTCAGAATAACATCTTCCAGTTCTACCCATTTCTTTTGAAATTTTCCAATTTGATTGTATTTTATTCTTGAATGAAGTCAACATTGCAACATGTGCCACAATTTCATTTCATTAGTCATCCATTGGCTCATTGATACCTATGCTGGTTTTACAATCTGGCTACTTTGAACAGAGCAGCAATGAATAGAAATATGCAGAATTTACCAGCTGACATTTCAAAGAACTTACATTATCTGTTTAACATACTGATGTGCAACTGGAACACATTACACAGGTTTTACTCATTATTCTGCCACTGTGGGCTAAGTTCACCATAGCGGTCTTGGATATAAAAGGTCACATTTGAAATTACCAAGTTAAAGTTAGAGCTAGTAAGGGATGAAGGAAGGCCTTAAATAGAAAAGACAAATGGCAGTTCGATTAAGCAATAATTTTCAGTTTACTAGATGAAACAGACTTGCAACATAGTCCACATGAATGCAAAATAAGCTGTCTACAGCAGTTGAAAAGGAAACTGGGCAAAAAGGAAAAAAAGCATATGTTGGGGGAAAAAGCATTCTCTAAAAATAAAAAAAAAAATCAAACAGGATGAAAGGACTTTACACCAAGAGATGCTATTACCCCCACCCCATTTGCTGGAAGTCAACGAGAGCATCTAGCACTGTGTTCAAGTCAAAAGTCAGATCAGAGCATCCTAACAAACATCATGGATGACTAGGAATAAAACCCAGGTTCCCTTTAGTATAGCTAACTTAAGCAATAATGCAATAAAATTACTGTTGTTATTATTAATATATAATTCTGTGCATTATTTATAATTGCAAAAGTTCATGCAATAAGTTATCCTCCAACTAGTGCATTTTTTCCAACTGTTTTGTTTTTGAACGTGTTTATTTATGGCTATTCTTTTTAACATTTTAATTGGAAGTTATACGCATTCATACATCGTTCTTCTCAGTCCAATCTAGACTCACCTTAGTCTTCCATGCCCCCCCCAACCAGTTCATGCACCCTGCCATCCCTGCCCTGTATATTTTTCTCGATGATTTTTCAAAGTTTTTCAAAGCAGAGAAATTATTATCCTTGGGGGAAACTTTACTGTTTCAGTCGGTTTCTCTTGTCCCACCCTCTGCTGTTGTTGTTCCCTCCTCAATCTGTATCACTTCAACATATATATATATATATAGATATAGTTAATATTAATGATATAGTATATATATATATATGTATATCTTTGTTCTGTGGTGTCACACCTATACTAAAAGTTTGATCATCTGTACCCAAACTAGTCATTTCATATCATATTTCAGGATTGCCCAATATTTTCTTCTTGTAAATTTATATTACTCTAAAATATGCCTCCCATAATGCCAAGATTACAAGTCTAAAAATAAGTTGTGGGTTAACGATTCTAGAGCCTGTTAAAGGTTAAGAATTCATATATAACGCACATTGTTGTTCCAGAAAGAAGAAATATAACGATTATGTTGCTCAGTTTGCCTTACAACTCAGGTAACTTGTGCTTGAAGCCATAAAATGAGGGAAACATTCCTCTTGTTTGCTTTCTGGGACTGCATTAGCCCACTTACATAATGTTCATCTAGGCTTGATCCATTATACTTGTCAAAGTTCATGCATGCCGTTTCTTTATGCTGCATAAATTCCATTGTGTATGATTACCATAATTTCTTCATCTATCATTGGTTGAGGGGCATTTGGGTGGTTCCAGCTCTTGCATTGTGAAGAGAGCTGAATGAACTTGGCTGTGCATGTATCTCTGTGATACATGCACAGCCATAGGTTCATTGTAGTCTTGTGGGGTATATATACAGGAGTGGTATGGCTGGGTCAAGGGTGGTAGGCTCATTTTGAGAACGTTTAGTGGCTCTCCACATGCGTTCCATAGTGGGTTGATGAGTTTTCCATTTCCACCAGCATGGGTTAGTGTCCCCCTTTCCCACACCTCCCGGTATTTGGTATCATTTGGCTTGTCTTGATCCTAACAGTCTTATCGGAGTGGAGATGATACATTAGTGTGTGGATTTCATTTGCATTTCCTTTAAGTATTAGTGATGGTTGAACATTCTTTTAAGATATTCTAGGCATCTTTTTGTCCTCATTTGTGAAAGTCTCTGTTCATCGCTTTACTCCATCTTTTGAAGTGAATTCATTGTTTTCTCTTTTTTTTTTGTTTTTTTAGTAGTATTCGTTCTGGAATCAAGCGCTGAAGGTAATCACTGGTGAAGTTTTCTTCCACTCTGTGGGTTTTCTCTTCACTTCACTAATTGTTTCTTTCTCTGTACAGAAGCTTTTGGGTTTAATGACGTCCCACTTGTCAATTGTCTACCTCACTTCCTGTACAGCGCTGATCTGATTTAGGAAGTCTTCTCCTATGTCTATGTCTTTTAGAGTTGCTACCAGCGTTTGCTTCTATTATCTTCAGAGTTTTCAGGTTTCAAACATTGCGGTCTTGATCCATTTGGAGTTGTTTTGTACAGGGCAAGAGGTAGAGATTTAGTTTTATTCCTCTAAGGGGTGATCCAGTTTTGTCAACCCCATTGCTGAAGTCTGTCTTCTCCATTGAGTCTTCTTGGTCCATGTCAATATAGGTGTGAAATTGTGTGTGCTTAAGTTTGAATCCTCAATTTTGTTCCATTTCTACATGGTCTGTTTTTGTGCCAAGACCAGGCTGTTTTTATGACTGGTAGCCCTGTAATAAGAAATTTGAAAATCTGGTATAGTGATTCACCCCTGCACTGCTTTTGACTGCAGGGTTGCTTTGGCTATTTGAGTATCTTCTGCTTTCCATATGAATTAAGGATTTTTTCCCAAGCTCTGTGAGAACTCATGGGGTTTTAATTGGGATGCATTGAATCTTGTATATTAACTTTCGGGTAGAATGGACATTTTACTATATTAAGTTCTCCACCATGAGCATGGAGGTCTTTTCATCTGTCTATGTCTTCTTCTCTCTTCTTAGGGTTTAAATTTTTGTTGAGAGATCTTGGTGTCTTTGTTAGGCTTGTCCCAGGTATTTTATTGTTTTTTATCTATCGTGAGTGGGAAGGTTTCCTTATATTCCATCTTCATTTGCTTGTTGTTGAGCTGTAGAAAGAAAGGCTACTGAATTTTTGGAAGTTAATTTTGTATCCTGACACTTACTGAAAGCTTGATCATTTCTAGGAGGTTCATGGAACGTGGAAGGCAAGAACTGACTCCACAAAGTTGTGTTCTTTAACCTCTAGATTCCATGTCACACAGAGACACACACACACACACACAGACACACACACACACAAACACACACACAGAGACAACACACAATTATACATCATGCAAGAGGTCAGTTTAGAGGCTGGAAATCAAAACTTCTTGTTGTACTCTGGCAAGATAGTCATGGCTACCTTACTTTATGGTAGATGGCATCAGAATGGCAGGAATGTATGTGAAAGGGAGCCACCACATCACCAGACAGGTAACAAAGCTGTAATTCAAAAGCCAGACATGAGCTGAGAATTACCTAATTTTATTTAATTTATTTATTTAATATTTATTTATTTATTATTTATTAATTTCTGTATGTGTATGAATGTACTGTCTGCATGCAAGTGTGTGCACCCGTGTCGTCAATGCCGCGGAGTCAGAAGAGGGTAGTCGGATTGCCATGGAACTGGATGTTCTCCTGGAATTTGGAGTTTCAGCAGCCTCCGCTGCCATGTGGGTGCTGGGGATCAACCCGGGTCCTCTGTAAGAGCGGTCAGAGCTCTTAACCCCTAGGCCGTCTCTCCAGCCCCCCTAATTCTTTTTAATGACATCTTCCAATGACTTACACTCACTGAGCTCCAACTCCCAACATCCTCATGTTGGACAGTGAGCCTCCCACATAGTCTTTGGGGCAAAACCCCCACATCGAATACACATGCCTACGGACAAGAAAATAAAACAAGATGAGAAGCACGGGATAACTTATAAGAAATCTTCAAAGAAACAAATCAGGAGTGAAATAAAATTTTGAAAGATATCTTGAAAGAAACTTTAGGGGTATGTAAGGCTCATTTTATTGACTGCTTTATGAAAGGAGGTTTCTTTGTTTTGTTTTTTTGTAGGTGACCTTATTTTAAAGCACAGCATCTCTCAACTCTTCAACATTTTCCATGTCTGCACCACAGCTGGGAAGCGCCTGACCTCTCCTTCTGAGGGCCACTGTCTACCATGCCAAAGAATCATCCTACATAGTCTTATTTTCCTCTGTGGTTATGAGTCCTTCCACACAATCCATACAGAAGTAAGAAGTCCTGTCATCATAAACTCATAATTAATTATATTCCCAGGAAGAAATAAACAAAGTTTGCAGCAATGTTAAGAAGTAATATATTTCTAGTCGGGCATGGTGGCGCAACCTTTAATCTACACTTGGGAGGCAGAGCAGCAGGATATTTGTGAATTCAAGTCAGCCGCTCACAGAGACCGAAATCCAAGGACAGCTGGGGGCCACAAGGAGACCCTGTATCAAAAGACCCCCCCAAAAGAATAATATATTATCCTTCTATTGGGGAGTATAGAGGGCAACAAATGAGCAGTGAGTGAAGAGCAATGATGGGAGATACTAGCCTGGCATCTCTGAGGGTCAGAGTGTCTATAGAGTATAAAAGAAGACTGAAACATTAAACTTGGAGACAGAAACTTGAATTCCCAATCTAATCACTCTATAAAGAATGCTTTTTAAATTTATTTCCTTGTATGTGTATGATGTACTGTCGTGCATGTAGTTTGTGCAACCATGTCGTAAATGCCACGGAGGTCAGAAAGAGGGTGTCGGATTCCCCTGAACTGGAGTCAAAGACATTTTTCAGCCACCATGGTGGGGCTGGGAATCAAACCCCGGTCCCCTGCAAAGCAGTCGGCTCTTAGCCCTAGGCCATCTCTCCAGCCCCAACAAAATGCTTTTAAGAGCATCGGATTAGGGCTGGAGAGATGGCTCAGCGGTTAAAGAGCATCAACTGCTCTTGCAGAGAACCGGGGTTCGATTCCCAGCCCCATGACGGCTGAGAACTGTCTTTGACTCCAAGTTCCAGCGAATCTGACACCCTCTCTGACCTCCTGGGCATGTACTACATGGATGCACAAACCTACATGCAGACAGTACATTCATACACATAAAAAATAATAAATAATAAAAAGAGATCAGATTTAGAGTTAGGCATACAATAATAACCTGATCTGCAGTTTAGAAGCTGTGTGATCTTGGGCAAGTAACTCCATTTCTCAGACACTCTAATTTACTACATCTAAAATGGAGATTTGTATACTACACAGAAGCTAGGGTTGTTGTGAGCCTCAAGTTATATTAATACATGTTTAATTCATATTAATATATGAATTAATAGTGATGTATATTATTAATACATGAATTGTCTAGCCAAGTGCATGACTTGCTAAATGGCACTTATTACTGTTGCTTGATTTTGGAGTTTTCTGTGACTCCCAGGCCTCAGTTCATTCCAGCAAAAAAAAAAAAAAGGGGGGGAAGGGAGATCCTTGTCTCATGGGATGGAGAAAATCCACAGATAAAAGCAATTCACCAGCTCTGATGGCCTGCCACAGATTTACTTTAACCAAGCAGAGTCACACAGAATGCTAAGACAAGTCAACATTCAGCCATCTGTCTCTACAAAGAACCAATACAAAGGAATTGTCTTTTCCATGAAAAACAGCATCCGTACATGTCTGAATGTGGCTCAATCCAGAAGATATTAATCAATTTGGAAAGTTAAAGATAAATCTCCCTTCTAATGAAGAATAAAAATGTGTTTTGGGAAGCTGAGTGAATATTTGTATGCAAATATGGTCAGCATATGGCCGGAAAATAAATAGTAGTTATGATTTTTTTCTTGTTCATCTTCTTGATTTGATAAGAGATGTAAGTAATATCATTTTAACCAGCTTTGAAGATGACAGCTAATTACAGGGAAACTCTGGCTTGTTCTCAGTGGCCATATGTATGCAAACACAGTTCCTGAGTTAGTTCTTTTTATGTTGACATAGCTCCACAAATCCCAGAAAAAGACCTGGATAATTTAATAGAATATAAGTAATAGAATTACAAAGTCATAATATATTAGAAAATGAGGGATCCTGATACCACAAGGTTAGAAACCTATCTGCCACCTGGGCAGATATACCATGGTGACATTTGAACATTGTTACTGATTTTAGACTTCCGCAAGAACTTATTTTGCACTTACAACATAGTAGAAGTATAAGTTTCATATATATTTTTGAATAGCAAATTATCTTTTCCTTCATTAAGTTTATAGTCTGGTAGGGGAAGAGAATAAAGTATAATAAGTCAATAAAATATAGTGTACAACAGCAGAAATCCTATGGAAATAAACATATATTGATACATATAATAATGGTATAGTGGTTGAGAAGAAATTTATTAAGATTGTTTATAGATAGATCTATTTAGGAGAATAAATTAGAAATAATTAAACTTTTAACCCACTTAGTTTAACTAGATTGCTTACATGAGCATGAGTAGGAGGGTAATTTACCAGAGCACGGACAACTTGCCAATGGCTACATCACTGAAGAAAAAGGACATTCACTTCCTTAGTAACCATTAATTGCCAATAGTCTTTAAGGGATGGGTGTGGCTTCATAATCCCACTCCCTCATCCATGATGAAGTGTTGATAGGCCCATGTCATGTCCATAAGAAAATCTGTTTTCAGCACAATTACCAACCTATAGCCCTTATCTTTTTCCATTCCAGTTCTTAATGCTTCATTAGCTTTGGAGGAGTATGTATAAATGTCCTGTTTAGGGATAGGCACTCAATTACTTTTTCTGGCCACTTGAATCAGTTATGCATATCTGCATTAACCACTACCCACTGCAAAAAGAAGATTCCCTAACCAAGGCTGAGAGAACTAATTCCTGGGTATAAGTGTAAGTATTGAGAAGAGAGCTTGATCCTATTTTCATTAGAAAAACACAGTAGTAGCTTTTCTCCCTAGGACTAGCTTTCTCCTGGCCTTCTTGCTAACAGGCTCTGACCAGTTTGCAGTATTAGGCATGAATTCCTACCTGTGGAGCAGGCTTCAAATAGAATCAGAATGCAGTTGATTACCCCAATAAGAGCTATGACACTATGTCCCCAGTGGGCACAACTTTCCTGGTGGATTGGTATTACACCATGCAGAGTTTGTCACTTAATAAAACCCCTGAGAAATTTTCCCCCAGCAGCCTACAGAGGAAGATTCCAGGACAATTTCAGCATGATTTCTCTACAACTTGAAAATGAAGGAAACAGTATCTACAGAAGTGTGATCTTAACATCCAGATGTTCTGACAATCAAAAGCAATAACTCTAGCCTGAATTGTATTGGGTACCAGTGGGACCTCCCTCATGAATCCCATGCCTGCTACTGAAATTTTTTGTTTAATAACCTGTGTCTTTTGAGTGTTTGTTGTACATATATACAGGGAAACTCCTTTCAAGCCATACTTTTTGTTTGTTTGTTTTGTTTTGTTTTGTTTTTTTGATACAGGGTCCTCCCTGTAGCTCCAACTGGCCTAGAATCGCTATGTAGAACCAGGCTGGCCTTGAACTCACAGTATCTGCTCCCCTGACCTGGCCGAGTGCTGGATTAAGGCATGCACCACCACGCCCAGATTTTCAAGCCATTCCTAAAGTTATGTTTGTTTACTAAATTTATAAAAATTGTGGGTTTCCGTATGACTTTTTGACATATTCTTGGTTTTGCTTAACCATCTCCCATCCCCATGCTCCCTTATCCTCACACCCCAAGCTCACTTAAACCTTTACACATCAAGTATTCTCCATTTTGTCACATCACATGACTTCTACTAGACTTCCTCTCTTATGGCCTAGTTATCCTCCCTTTCTAATGGCCCTTCTATATTCCTGGACTTAGAAGAATTCCAGGTGAAATAGTCTAATCTAATAATTTTTCAATCTACAATCTGCAGATGAAAAAGAGCATGTAATATTTGATTTTCTGGCCTTGGGTTATCATACTCAGAATAACATCTTCCAGTTCTACCCATTTTCTTTTGAAATTACAAATTTGATTTTATGTTTATTCTGAATGAAGTCACATTGCACATGTGCCACAATTTCATTAGTCATCCATTGGCTCATTGATACCTATGCTGGTTTTACAATCTGGCTACTTTGAACAGAGCAGCAATGAATAGAAATATGCAGAATTTACCAGCTGACATTTCAAAGAACTTACATTATCTGTTTAACATACTGATGTGCAACTGGAACACATTACACAGGTTTTACTCATTATTCTGCCACTGTGGGCTAAGTTCACCATAGCGGTCTTGGATATAAAAGGTCACATTTGAAATTACCAAGTTAAAGTTAGAGCTAGTAAGGGATGAAGGAAGGCCTTAAATAGAAAAGACAAATGGCAGTTCGATTAAGCAATAATTTTCAGTTTACTAGATGAAACAGACTTGCAACATAGTCCACATGAATGCAAAATAAGCTGTCTACAGCAGTTGAAAAGGAACTGGGCAAAAAGGAAAAAAAGCATATGTTGGGGGAAAAAGATTCTCTAATAAAAAAAAATCAAACCATTATTAAAGGACTTTACCAAGAGCTGCTATTACCCCCACCCCATTTGCTGGAAGTCAACGAGAGCATCTAGCACTGTGTTCAAGTCAAAAGTCAGATCAGAGCATCCTAACAAACATCATGGATGACTAGGAATAAAACCCAGGTTCCCTTTAGTATAGCTAACTTAAGCTGTGTAAATGTAACCTGTAAAGGTTGCAGTTTTTGTGTTTTTTTCACTGCAAAGTTAGCAGCTTTGCTGTCTTCCCTCTTTAAAAATAGACTCTTTCCACAAAATGGACATCAATGGTAATGTACCCACACAGATGAAATAAGTAACTTTTGGGCAAAAAGGAAATATATATATGATTATATATTATATATATATATATATATATATATATCTTTCCTTGTTTCAGATGTCTAAGACCAGCAGTTTTAAAAAATGACTAAACATTTATTTTGTTCACTAAATAAAAATCATTTGATGAGTCAAAAATATGCACCTTTTTCCTAGTTGGAAAAAAATACATTCTTGTTTACACATTACAGAAGCTGGTTATGTGATGAAGATATGTCATTTTTTATAGATTGGGTGATCTACATCTCCATTAGTAAAAAACTGGAAAAGATGGTTTTATTTAAAAAGATAATTTGCTTGATTGTAGGATTAACTCATGCAAATAAATTGGTTCAGTAGTACACTATTAAGGAAGGAAATGTGATAGATGAATGTAGACTACAGGAATGACAAAGGGGAACCAGGATGAAGAGAAAGAACCTACAGATGATGATTAATGTAAATTTTATTTTTCTTCAAGGGTAAGCGTTGTGCTCACTGGTGATATCCAGATCTTAAGATTAGCTGGTTAGGACCAGTAACTGGATTGAGACCACTTTGATAATGTTTTGAACCAAATGTTAATGTTGATTCATAATTGTGAAGCAGCATCTGGTTATTGTGTAGCCTTAAGGATTAATTTTAGTGATCCTCAAGGAATGAAACTTAGGGAATTTCAGAAATCTAGACTGCAAAGGCAGTGTACAGGAAAAGGTGGAGCTGGTTTTGTTTATGAGGGTGGTCTGAAAATTAAAATCAAGCCGGATATCATGGTATAGTTGGACAGTATTAGTCCTTCATGTTTTGGCCATATTGTATAATGGAGCTTTTACCAAAGATGTAGAAGAAGCCTAAGTCTATACAAAAACCAACTCTTCAAAGTAGAACTCGAACATTTTACTTCAAGCAGATGAGAAAAGGTGCTATGTTGTAGGCTCCTATTGGTGCAGAGGGATTTTTAAATTCAAGATGCAGCTAAAACATAAAGTCAGTTTCACATTAGTCAAGAATCTAGAAATGAGGCTGATGCACATATTTAAGTCCTTGGGCTGGAGAGATGGCCTAGCGGTTTAATGAGCGCGACCGCTCTTGCAGAGGACCCGGTTCGATCCCCAGCACCCACATGCGCGGCTAAACTTGTCTTAACTCCAATTCCAGGAGAACATCCAGTTTCCAGGGGAATCAAGAGACCCTTTCTGACTCTTGGGCATTGCACGACATGGGTGCACAAACCTATACATGCAGACAAGTACATTCATACACATACAAAAATAAACACAATTAAAAAAGTATTTTTAAAAGATCATTTTAGTTATTTTAAAATTCCCAAAGCTTCCACCAAAATGTAATTGTTTTAAATGATTACATTTTTAAGGTACATAAACATGGCTATACAAATAATGCTATAATAACATCCTGAAACAAAATAAGCACAAAGGTATAAATGCCTAAACTGGAGGAAACTTGAAACCCCTCATGTTCATTCTTAAATGTAGTGTTTTAACTTGTGACAGACAGATTGATAGACAGCGTTTTTTGTGTGTCTTAAAATAACTGGGGACATAGTTAAAATTTTATACATCAAGGATTGCTATTACTGAATGTTGCAGGTGAGATGGGATTATTTTTAGCTTATTTGAAATGTCTGAAAAGGTGGGAAGGGGAAGCACATCTGAAATTTGGAAAACCCTAGATCATTTGGAAAGAAATTATAATTTTCACTTACATTTCTTTATGAAAGGTTAACAATTGATGTAGTTAAATTGACCATACCATTGGTGATTATGGAGCAGGTAACTATTAGAGCCTGCAGAAAAAAGTTATCTAAGCATTTAAAAACAAGATCTTGAAGATTTGTTTAATTGCATCAATTTCTGTATTTATGTTAATTTATAAACTTGCAGCACGTTTTGAATGAGGTTAATCTTGTCTTGAAATATAAGTAAATGAGTCTGTAGACTGTTATCTCCCCAAGCCAAAAAAAAGTACAGTACTTGGAATTATGTTCTTTATGGTTGTAGTGATGGTAAAGCACTAATATGCAGAAAATAAAGGAATTATACAGTGAAAAAATTAGACATATGCAAAAAATCCCTGTAGTAGATACTGAGTCCTTCTAGAAGTGTATGTCCAGGAGTGGTATAGCTGTGTCATAAGGAAAATCTATTTTTCAGCTATTTAAAACTGATTTTGGGGGCTGGAGAGATGGCCTAGCGGGTTAAAGAGCGCCGACCGCTCTTACAGGAGGCCGGGTCGATCCCCAGCCCCACATGGCGGCCGAGAACCGTCTGAAACTCCAATTCCAGGAGAACTCCAGTTCCAGGGGAATCTGAGACCGTCTTCTGACCTCCGCGGCATTGCACGACACGGGTGCACAAGCTTGCATGCAGACAGTACATTCATACACATACAGAAATAAATAAAATTAAAAAAAAACTGAATTTTTGTAAACTTAATATATTTTGATGATATTTTGATCTCTTCTCCTATCAGCATCCCCCTACTCATAGAGTAAATCCCAGCTATCTGGAATACTCTGTTTCCTTATTATAACCCAACTCCTCTTGCTCTTATAATCTTTCCGCCCCCTTTTCTACAGTGATCCCTGAGCCTTGGCAGGCAGAAATTTGATAAAGGTGTCCTATCTGCAGCCTCTTACTCTCTGTACATTGGTTGGCTGTGAGTTTCTGTGTTAATCACCATCTGCTGCATGAGGAAGTTTCTCTGATGAGAGTTTAAGGATATATTAAACAAAATATAAAAAGTTATTAAAGGTAATTATTCTATAACAAGCGGGCATTCCACTACTGGACAGCATAGTCTAGCAAAGAAAAAGCTCAGTGCCAAGAATGAACTTCCTCTTTTGACATTGTTGACCAGGGTTCCTATAGATCCTTAAATAATACCATTGTCCTTGCTCTTGGTTACTGACAAGAAATCGATGATAAGATCCTATTGCTGAGGACAGCACATATATGGGTTATAGAACAAATAAGGAGAAATCAAGCTGGTATTTACCCCAAACTTCATCTCTACTGGCTATCTTTCACAGTGCTGGAAAGTGCTATGCATGCTACTGGAAGAGAAAAACAGTCATTGTCCTTGCCTGCTATGAGTCCCGTGAGCTACAATAGCAGCAGACCTGGCAAGATATCCCCACTGATACATTAATGGCACAAATGTTATGGGAATTACCAACCAGGTTGTGACTTAATTTAAACTCTGCTTCACAAGATAGAGGCCCTACCTGACACTGATATCAGACCTAGGAACCTGTGGCTAGACAGTTACAGGCACAGGGAGAGCCTACTATTATTTTTATGTTAAATAGTAATAAATTGACTCCTAAGGACTTACTGTTATATCTAGAGATTAAGACATTGTCTCAGCTCTTATGTTCAAATTTTTAATCCATTTGGAGCTGATTTTTGTGTAGGATGAGAGGTAAGGGTCTAGTTTCATTTACTACATTTAGATATCCAAGTTTGTCCAGCACAATTTTGCGAAGATGCTGGGTTTTTTTTTTTTCTTTCTTTTCATTTTGGCATCTTTGTAAAATAAAAAAAAGAAAAAAGATGGCTCTTCTTGTGGGAACTTATACCTAGATCCTGTAATCTATTCAATTGAATTAGGAGTCTACCTTTGTTCCAGTACATGCTGTTTTTTATAACTATGTAGCTCAGTAGTATAACTTGGAATTAGGCATGATAATACTTCTAGAATTATTCTTTTTTTCTCAGGGTTGCTTTGTTTATCTGGGATCCTTTATGTTAATCTTAAGATTGGTTTTGTATATTCCTTTGAAGAGCAGCACTGGATTTTGATTAGAATTACACTGAGTCTGTAGATAGCTTTTGGTATGATGGCTACTTTTACAACATTAATCCAATGAATACATGGGCATAGGAGGTCTTTCCATCTTGTAGTGTCCTTTTCAATTTCTTCAATGTTTTAAAGTTTTCATTATAGAGATATTGTACATCCTTGATTGGGTTTATTCTGTTATTTTATTTTAAGCTACTGTAATTAGGCTTGTTTTCTTGATTTCTTTCTCAGTGTGTTTATCATTGGTATATGGAAATGCTACTACTATATGTCTGTTAATTTTGTATCTAATCACTATTCTGAAAGTGTTCATTGGGTTTAGGATTTTTTTCCTGGTGTATTCTTTATGGTCTCTTATGTATAGAATCATATGATTTGTAAGTAGGAATACCTTGACTTCTTCCCTTATTTTTTATTACTACTTTATTGAAGTTTCATGTATTTCATAGAACATTTCTCAATCCAATTTAAACTAATTCTCCCTTCCATATCCCCCGTACCACCTGAGCTCATGCATTCTGCCATACATATCTTGCATCTTTTTCTCAGTCTTTTAAAAGTTTTTCTTTGCAGATGTTTACTGTTTGGGGCAGAAGTTTACTGTTTCAGTCAGTTCTTTGACCCAGTCCTTTTGTTGTTGTTGTTCCCTCCAATTTGTATTGCTCAAAAATATGAATATATACCAAAATTATGATATCTGAAAACAAACTATAAGTTAATTCCAAAACATGTTTAGGAAGTCACATTTTTCCCTTAAATTTTATATTACTCTAAAATTTGCATAGATATCCTCCACCCATATACCAAAGTGACAACGTCTGAAAATAAGTGGTAGGTTAATTCTAGAGCCATACCACCCTGAACGCGCCCAATCTCTTCTGATCTCAGAAGCTAAGCAGGGTTGGTTGGGGCTGGTTAGTACTTGAATGGGACACTTCTTCCCTTCATATTTCCCCATTTATCCTCTCTCTTGTCTTATTCCTCCAAACTTTAAGAAGTGTGTTGTGAAATAGGAGTGGCGAGAATGGACCCTCTTTTCTTGTCACTATTCTTATGTGGGAATCCATCAAGATTTTCCCCAGTTAATATGATATGGGTTTCTTAAACACAGCCTTTATTATATTGAAATATGCTCCCTCCATCTCTAATATATTCAGGGATTTAAAAGTGAAGGGATGTTGGATTTTGCCATAGGTCTTTTCTTCATCTATTGACATAATCATGTAATTTATTTCTTTGAACTACTTAAGTGATAAATTATGTTTATTGATTTACGTATGTTGAAACATACATGCATCTATGGAATGAGGTCAGTTTGATTATATAAATTACCTCTTAAATTCTGTTTGCAATTATTTTGTTGAGTATTCTCTATCTAGATTAATCATGAAGATAGGTTTATAATTTTCTTTATCTGCTTTTAATGTCAGAATAATTTTGGCTTGACAAAAAGAATTTGGAGGAATTCCTTTCTTATTTATGGAATAATTTAAGAAGTGTTGGTGTTACTTCTTCTTTGAAGGCCCCATAGAATCTCTAGTGCATTCCATCTGGACTCAGGCTGTTTCTAGTTGGGAGGTTGTTTTTTTCTTTCTTTCTTTCTGCTTTAATCTCATTGCTCATTATAGATCTTTTAAAAATATTGATATCATTTTGGTTTAACTTTGTTAGGTTGCATGCACACAGAAATTAATCCATTTCTTTTAGAGTTTCTATTTATTGGAGTACAATTATTTAATTCATGATTTTGGGAATTTCATTGGTATCTATTTTTAATGTCTCCCTTTTCATCTCTAATTTTATTAATTTTCACTTCTCTCTTTTTGGTCTGGTTAATTTAGCTAAGGGTTTTCCTATGTTTGCCTTTTCAAAGAACAAACTGTCATCGAATTTATTGTGTTTTTATCTTATTAACGTCTGTACTGGTCTTATTTATTCCAATCTACTGCTTTGGTGTTTGGTTGCTTATTGTTTTTCCAGTACCTTCCGGTACCCCATTAAGTTATTTCTTTGAGACTTCTATGTTTTTTAATGTAGGTAATTAGAGCTATCAATTTCCCTCTTTGCATTGCCTTCCTTTTATCTCATTGGTTTTAGTGTGCTGTGTTTTCATTTCATTCAGTTCTAGGCATTTTTTATTTTCTTTATGTGTTTGTTAATGATGTATTCCTCATTAAATAATGTGTCATTTATTCTCCACGAGCTTGTGTATTTTCTGTAATTTCTTTTCCTATTGATTTCTAGCTTTATTCCATTGTTTCTTATTGAATACAAGATGCTATTTTAATTTCCCTATATTTGCTGTGACTTTCATGGTATGATCTATTTTAAAGCAAGTTTAACTGAGCTTAAGAGAAATATATATATATATATATATATATATATATATTTGTTTATTCAGTAATACTTGGATAGAATATTCTGTAAATTTCTCTTGGTTCCATTTGATCTATGATGTCATCATTTTCAATGATTTTCTTTTCTTCTTTAGGGGGCGGTTCTTATTGATTATTCTAATGGTGATAGTGGGCATTGAAGTCATTCACTATTATTGTGTTGGGAACATTCTGTGACTTTATACCTAGTTTTATTTGTCTTACAAAATAAGATGTGTCTGTGTTCTGTGCATGTATTTTTAGAGTTGTCATTTTCTATTAATGTACTGTTCCCTTGATTAGTATGAAGTGATCCTTTATGCTCCTCTGAACAGAATTGATTTACAGTTTATTTTTTTATTTTTCTTTGTAGGACCTTGGTTGCATATTTCTTTCTCTTTTTTTTTTTAGGAAGAAATATATTTATTTTATTCTTTTTTATTGATGTTTTGTGTATTTCATACGTCATTTCTCAATTCAGTTTAGGCATATTCCCCTTTCCCTTCCCCCTACCCCACCCCAGTTCATGCATTCTGCCATACATATCTGGCATCTTTTTCTCAGTCTTTTTAAAGTTTTTCTCTGCAAAAGTTTATTGTTTTGGTCAGAATTAAACTATATCAGTGCATTCTTTGACCCATTCCTTATGTTGTGGTTTGCTCACAATTGTATTCTTCCAAAATATGCCTATCTAAACATCATATATGTACCAGAATTATGTCCTCCAAGAATAAACTGTATGTTAACTCTGATATATGTTTAGGAGTTCACATTTTTCCCTTTAATTTTATATTACTCTAAAATGTAAATATATACCTTCCACCCATATACGTTCATTACCATGTCTGAAAGTAAGTGGTAAGTTAATTTTAGGGATCATTAAGAGATTCACATTATAACATCACATTTGCTTTCAAATAAAAAGAAATAATGTTGCTCAGCTTCCTTTTCTTTTTTTATTATTGATTATGTGTATGAATGTACTGTCTGCATGTAGGTTGGCACACCCGTGTTGCGCAATGCTGCGGAGGTCAGAAGAGGGTGTCACATTCCCTTGGAACCAGAGTTAAAGAGGGTTCTTAGCTGCCATGCGGGTGCTGGGAATCGAGCCCGGGTCCCCTGCAAGAGCAGTCGGTGCTCTTAACCACTGAACCATCTCTCCAGCCCCTCAGCTTGCTTTTCAATTGGAGGCTTTGGTACTAGCATTAACAAATGAGGGAAACCATTCCCCATTTTTTGGGGGGGGGGGAGATTGTGTTACTTCACTTAGCATAATGGCTTCAAATTCCATCCATTTACCTGCAAAGTTCATGATGTCATCTTTCTTTACCTCTGCATCGAACTCCATTGTGTATATGTACCACATTTTTGTTATCCACTCCTCAGCTGAGTTGGTTCCATTTGGGTTGGTTCCAGCTCTTTGCTATTGTGAAGAGAGCTGCAATAAAGATAGATGCGAATGTATCTTTGCAGTAGGATTGGTCTTGTGGGTATATATCCAGGAATGGTATGGCTAGGTCAGGTGGTAGGCTCATTTTGATACTTTTAAGCGTTCTCCACACTGCTTTCCACAGTGGGTGTAGGAGTTTACATTCCAACCAGCAGTGGATGAGTGTTCCCCTTTCCCCACAACCTCTCCACCATTTGGTGTCTTTTGTTTTCTTGATCTTAGCCAGTCTTATCAGAGTGAGATGATATCTTAGAGTGGTTTTAATTTGAATTTCCTTAATTATTAACAATGTTGAACAGTTTTTAAGATGTTTCTCAGCCATCTTTACTTCCTCACTTGTGAAGTCTCTGTTTAGCTCTTTACACCATCTCTTGAGTGAGTTATTTCTTTTCTTCTTTGTTTTTTGAGTAGTTTATATATTTTGAATGAATGTTAATGCTCTGTCAGATGTATCACTGGTGAAGATTTCCTCTCACTCTGTATGTTTTCTCTGCACTTCCTTGATTCTTTTTGCTGTACAGAATCTTTTGAGCTGGATGAGGTCCCACATGTCAGCTGTTGTCCTTATGTCCTGCATGGCTGCTGTTTGATTTAGAAAGTCTTTTCCTACTCCTATATCTTGTAGGTTGCTACCAACTTTTTCTTCTATCATCTTCAGATTTTTGGGTTTCACATTGAGGTCTTTGATCCACTTGGACTTGATATTTGTACAGGGTGAGAGGTAGGGGTTTAATTTTGTTCTTCTACATACGGTGGTCTAGTTTTGCCAGCACCATTCGCTGAAGAGTCTATCTTTCCTCCAATGAGCTTTTTCGGTCCCTTGATCAAACATGAAGTGGCTAAAATTGTGTGAGCTTGTTTGGATCTTCAATTTTGTTCCATTGGACAATAGTCTACCTTTGTGCCAGTACCAGGCTGTCTTTTTGACTATAGCCCTGTAGTATAGCTTGAATTCTGGTAGGGCAATCCCCCCATGTTGCATTTTTCTTTGCTTTTTAATTTTTTTTTATTTTTATTTATGCTTGTATGTGTATGAATATACTGTCTGCATGTAGGTTTGTGCACCCAGGTCGTGCAGTGCCATAGAGGTCAGAAGAGGGCGTCAGATTACCCTGGAACTGGACTTTCTCTGCTGCCATGTGGGTGCTGGGGATCAAACCCGGGTCCTCTGCAAGAGCAGTCAACGCTCTTAACTGCTAGGCCATCTCTCCAGCCCCACTTGTTGCATTTTTCACTCAAGATTTTTTTCCAAGCATGTGAAGAAAGTCTTGGGGATTTTAATTGGGGTTGCATTGAATCTGTATATTAATTTGGGTAGAATGGACATTTTTACTATATTAATTTTTCCAATCCATGAGCATGGGGGGTCGTCTTTCCATCTCCTGATGTCTTCTTCAATCTCCTTCAGGGGTTTCTAATTTTTGTTGTAAAGATCTTTGCTGTCTTTGGTTAGGTTTGTTCCTAGGTATTTTATTGTTTTTGAGGCTATTGTGATTGGGAAGGTCTCTTTGTATACTCCTTCTTTAGTTGCTCATTGGTGGTGTAAAGAAAGGCTACTGATTTTTCTAGGTTAATTTTATATCCCAATACTTTACTGAAACTCTTAATTGTTTCTAGGAGTTTTCTGGTTGAGTTTTTAGTGTCCCTTAGGTAAACTATCATATCATCTGCAAAAAGGGATAGTTTGACTTCCTCTTTTACAACTAGTAGTCCTTTAAATTCCTTTTCTTGTCTTATTGCCCTAGCCAGTGTTTCAAGCACTATATTTAAGAGGAATGGTGATGGGACAGCCTTGCCGAGTTCCTCCCTTTAAGGGGAATCCTTCTAACCATTCTCCATTTAGGATGATGTTGGCTGTGGGTTTCTTGTATATGGCTTTGAATATGTTGAAGAATGATCCCTCCAGTCCAATTCCCTCTAGGACTTTAAGCATGAAGGGTTGTTGGATTTTGTTAAAGGCCTTCTCTGCATCAATTAAGATGATCGTGTGGTTTTTGTCTTTCAGTCCATTTATGTGTTTTATGATATTTATTGATTTATGTATGTTGAATCATCCCTGCATCTCTGGTGTGAATCCAACTTGATCATGATGTATGATATTTTTGATGTGTGTCTGTATGTGATTTGCAAGTATTTTGTTAAGAATTTTTGCATCTCTGTTCATTAATTAGATGGGTCTATAGCTTTCTATTTTGGTTGTATCTATGCTTGGTTTTGGTATTAGAGTGATGCTGGCTTCATAGAAGGAGTTTGGGAGGATTCCCTCTGTATCCTTCTGAACAGTTTGAGTAGCAGTGGTTGTAGGATCTCTTTAAATGTTTTATAAAATTCTGCCATGAAACCATCTGAACAGGGGCTTTTCTAAGTTGGGAGGTTTTTAATTACATCTTCAATTTCCTCAAATATTATGGGTCTGTTTAAGCTGTCAATCTCTTCTTGGTTTAGCTTTGGTGATTCCCAGGATTTCAAATATTCATCCATTTTGCTTAGGTTTTCAAATTTAGTAGAGTATAGATTTTTGAAGTATTCCTATATGACTGCCTGGATCTTTTCATTGTCTGTTGTGATGTTTTCCCTTTCATCACGAATTCTATTGATTTTGGAGTTGCTCTTTCTTTCTTTTGGTTAACCGGGCCAGAGGTATGTCTATCTTGCTTATTCTTTCAAAGAACCAACTTTTGGATTCCTTGACTTTTTGTATTGTCTTCTTTGCTTCTATTTCATTGATTTCTGCTCTGATTTTTGTCATTTGTTTCTGTCTGTTGCATTTAGCGTTCATTTTTTGTTGTCTTTTGAGTGTTTTTAGCTGCAGAGTTAACTCGTTTATTTGTGCTCTTTGTTTTTTTTTTAAATGTAGTCACCCAGGGCTATAAACTTCCCTCTTAAGACTGCTTTTAAGGTGTCCCATAGGTTTTGTTGTGTTGTACTGTCATTGTTGTTTGTTCCAGGAAATATTTTATTTCTTTCTTTATTTCTTCCTTGACCCATTCATTATTTAGGAGTGTGTTGTTTAGTCTCCATGTGTTCATGTATGTAGTAGGGCTTATCTTGGTATTGATATTGAGCTTTATTGCACTGTGGTCTGATAGAATGCATGAAATTATTTCAATTATTTTGTATTTGTTGAGGTTTATTCTGTATCCCAGTATGTGGTCAATTTTAGAGAATGTTCCGTGGGTTGCTGAGTAGAAAGTGTATTCTCTGGTGCTTGGGTGGAATATTCGGTAGATGTCTGTTAGGTCCATTTGCTGTATCATATTGTTTAGTTCAGATGTCTGTTTATTCTTTGTCCAGTTGATCTGTCCAAGGGGCTCAGTGGGGTATTGAAATCCCCTACTATGATTGTGCTGGGGTTAATCTGTGCCTTGAGGTCCTGTAGAGTTGTGTTTATGAAGATTTTGCATAGGAGTTTGGTGCATGATTGTGAAGTCTTCATGGTTAATTTTCCCTTTGATAAGGGTGTAATGGCCCTCTTTGTCTCTTCTGATTGCTTCTACTTTGAAGTCTATGTTGTCTGATATTAAAATAGCAACTCCTGCTTTCTTTTTTGGTACCATTTGCTTGGAATATTTTTTCCATCTTTTCACTTTCATTTGGCACCTATCCTTCAGGGCGAGATGGGTTTCTTGTAGACAGCATATAGATGGATTCTGTTTCCTAATCCATTCTCCCAGTCTATGCCTTTTGATTGGGGAATATAGTCCATTAATATTTAAGCTTATAATTGAGAAGTGTGTGTCGCTTCTTTTCCCCTCATTATCCATTTGCTTTTTTGGTCTATGTTTCTACTTCTGCAGTTATGCTTTTATTAATTTCCCTTTGAAGATGCCTTGGGATAGTTGCTCCTCTCTTCTGCCCTTTGAATTGCTTCAAGTATTCTCTGAAGGTTTGGTTTTCCAGACTTGTATTCTTTCATCTTGTTTATGTCATGGAAGATTTTTCTCTTTCTTTCAACTAGAATCACCATTTTCACTGAGTATAGGAACCTGGGTTGGCATTATTATTCATTTAGCACTGGGAATGATTTGGTCCATGTTTTTCCGAAGATTGTCATTCTTTTCCTCTAGGTCTTTTCTGACTTTTTCATTCTCTCCCTTTAGTTCTATGATTTCTTTGAATATATCTCTGTGTTTTTTTCTTTTTTTTATGATCTTTGTCCTGGGCTACCTCCAAGGAGGTCCCACTGTGGGAATCCTCTACAGGTTCAGTAGACTTTAGTGTGGAATTATTCTGCATTTTTCCCATATTGTTCTTTCTTTGTGCTCTTAGTATGTGGATTTCCTTTTGCCTGTATTCTAATGTGAATCTCAAATGCCTCTTCACCATGTTGAAAGATCACTTTCCCTGATTCCTTTTCCTTCTTTATGAAGTTTTGACTTGTCTAGATTTCAGGCTTTCAATTTTGGTTATATATGGGGAGGTATAGCTCACTCTTCCCTTTCTATTCTGCAAGAACTGGGTAGGTAACAGGCGTTATGACACCCTCTGAGCTCTGTGCTCCCTCTGCTGCTGCCAGCCAGTTCCTCTAGGTTGGTTGTAGGGCTTACTGAACACTCCCTCCGATGGGGGTGTAGCTGGCTGCTTAGTCCTTTTCCGGGTACCTTGCCACTGAGCTGCTCTGGCACAGGCCACCCGCCTTTATGCACAGCAGGCCTAACCTCCCTTTCACACAATCCCCCTGCTGGACGTGGTGCCTCACTACCCTGCCACTGAGCTGCTCTGGCACAGGCCACCCGCCTTTATGCACAGCAGGCCTAACCTCCCTTTCACACAATCCCCCTGCTGGACGTGGTGCCTCACTACCCTGCCACTGAGCTGCTCTGGCACAGGCCGCCCACCTGTATGCATGCACACTTTTTTTTTTTTAATATTTGACGTTTTAACTATAAAATGACATGGGAGTTTCTTTTCTGGTCCTGCTTACTGGTATTCTGCATGCCTCCTTCATTTTCTGGGCTTCTCGTTCCCTAGATTTGGGGAATTTTGTTCTCTAATTTTACAAAAAAGTGTTTTGTGTACATTTTCTGCAGGAAGCTTTCTTTGTAATGAACAGGTACCATACATCCATGCTAAGGGAAGGGGAACACAGTACCTTCCTGCAGCCACTATAGGGAGCTGGCCTCTTGGTGCAGAGACTAGCCGGCTACTTCTGTAGTCCAGCCTGAGAGGTACTTCCGCCTCAGGCCCTTAGCCTGGGAAAACAAGACACATTCCCACTCTTGGCTGTGATTTCCCACCTGCCCAGAGACTGCTGACCCATAGACAGGAATTTCTGGCTGATGGCTGTTGGCCTATCTTCAGCCTATGTCCACTCAGAACACCAGCTAGCCAAGATGGTGGTCCACACTGGGACCTCTTTCCAGCCCACTAGCCACCGGAATGAAATGCAGGCCTGCTTTGGCCTGTATGTGCGCAGAAAATTTTAAAAATGAAGGCCGGGAATTCTGTAATGATGTTAATGGAAAATTCGATTTATTGCTTGCTACAGCCTGCTTTTATAAGCCAAATGACGTCAGTTCCCAGAGAGAATCATAGCCCCCCCCACCAATTCCGCGCCACTGCACACTGCCACCCCACCCAGCATCGCACACCTAGGCCACGTTGTTTGCTCCTCCTTGGGATGGGGTCAGAGAAATCCCCTGATTCCCATCCACATGGTGCTCCGAGGGGTGCTAGCTGAGAACTAGCCCCCAATTCAAACAGGATCTTCCTAAAATTTTCCATGAAAAATTTCTGCATTTTCTATCTGTCATTTGTAGACTTTTCCTTTTAATGTTGCCCCAAACACCTTGCATACATTTAAAAAATTATCATTTTTTATTGAAAGATCTAATTTTCCTATCTTTTTTTTCAAGCCTGGATAGTCTGTTCTCCACATTATCTATTCAGTTGGTAAGACTTTCCACTGAACTATTATTTGGCTTATTGAATCTTTCATTTCCATCAGCACTTGTTTGTTTTCTTTTTCCTCAGTATTCCTTTTTCCTGAATTCTGTTTGTATACCCTGAATCGACTTTCATATCTTATCTTGCTGTTTCTTTCTATTCCCTTGGAATCCATTCAGGAGCCTATTCATGCCTTCTTTGACCTCTTTGAACACATATAATCACTTTTTAAAGTTGCTCTTGTTGGTATTTCTATGAGAAAGTTTACAGGGGAGATACTGTTTTGATCTTTCATGTTACTCATGTTTTTGCACTGGGCATGACCTTGTAAGATTTGACAATTGGTTAATTTATGCTGTTCTTTAAGTTTATGTCATCTATTTTCTTTTAGTGGAACTGTTTTCAGGGTTTGTGAAAGACGAAGTTGTAGTAACATCAAGGTGACTTTTCCTGCTTTCACACTGGTTTTCAGGTCACTTGGTTCTATCCCCAGTCCTCCCCTGAGAGTTGAGTACTTTCTGCAGTAACAGTAACTATCCAGCGGTAAATAAACTATGAAAATAGAATAACAGTTCAGTACAAAACAGTCTTTATGTATCATTTGTTTAGGGTATAAAGGGACACTGATAGTGGAATGTGTACTAATATATGAGTCATTGTTGGCATGAGTGAAACGAAACAGAACAGAAAATAGCGAAATCAGAGTGGAACAAATTGTTATCAGATTGATAGAAAATAAAGGAACATGACATATACATAGAAGAGGAAATGGTTAGAGGACAAAATGAAAGAGAAAAGTGTGAATTTTGGTAAAAAGGGAAACCAAAAAGAGAGGGTTATAATATGTAATCTGACAGCATACAATATTCTCAACTCTAGTGTGAATAAGTAAAAGAGTGTCTATATACTAGCCCAGCTCATATTCTTTGGACATTCTAAAAAAGGAAAAGGAATGGGAGAGAGAGAGAGAGAGAGAGAGAGAGAGAGAGAGAGAGAGAGAGAGAGAAGAATATGAATATGGGCCTAAGTTGGGGATCATGCCGATAGACCGACATATAAGGAATAACTGTTGGTGTAAAACGAAAGTTGATTAGAGACACAGGGTTATGAAACTGACTGGCCTGAATATTGGATTTCATCTTGCCACTGGAAGTTCCCCTGCTTTATCTCTGTTCTGAATTCTACTCCAGTTTATACTCCATGGCAGTTTTTAATTGTCTAGTTCTTCCCTTGGAGATTCCCAGAGCCATACCTGTGTAAGGTGTACTAGTGTTAGAAACAATTGGCTCTGTTCCAGGATGGGGGGATAACATAGAGAATCTCTTCCCTTCTTTGCTTGTGTGTGATTTGTTTTATCAGGTAGGCAGCAAATAGCTATTTGGTTGCCTGGAACACTGCATGTATTGATTTCATCCATTTCTGGGTTCCCTGATGTGGAACTGAGGGTAGTCCTAGGAGGGGAAGTCACTGGTGGTCTGTTCTTAAAGATCCTTTTGGTGCAGCTTCTGCAGTTTTCGTCGACAAGGCCTTTAAGTTTGTTCTGCTGGTGCGTGCAAGAATCTCCCAGGGACTGCAGCAGAGTCTGCATTGTTTGTAGTGGTAGCAATGAGTCTGATTGTGGGGGAAGGTCTTTGGGCTGATAAACAGATGGATCATAGAAACAAGACAAACAACTGGCAGAGTGATCAGAGTATTCTTCTTCCTTTTGATTCCATAATTATAACCAGCCACTTGCTCTGAAATGGCTTCCAAAGTTGTCATCTTACCCAAAATCTTCAAGAGTTAATTTGTTTAAATTTATTACATTTTAATTATTTATATATGTATTTATATGCACACATTCCACGGCATGCATGTAGAGGCCAGGGGACAACTTGGAGAAGTTTGTTCTCTTCTTCCAACATGTGAATCCTAGGGCTCGAACTCAGGTCATCAGCCATCTCACCAGTCTGAAAAATTTATTTTTTTAACTGGGATCCAAAGAATATGCTCTAAATTCCTAAAGCTCTGAAGAATTCAGAATGCAAGATCAATACAATCTTTAGTTGCAGGAAAGAGAGAAATCAAACTGGAACTGATCTGGAAACTTCCTCTCTTCTGGCTAGCTTTCACATTGCTGGAAGTTATTATATAGGCTACTGACAGAGAAAAGTCATCAACAATCTAGCCAGCTGTGGCTCCTGTGTCTTATAATACCAACTGGCCAGACAAGATATGCCCACTGGGGCAATAGTGACATAGAAGTTATAGGGGTAATCAACTAATTTCTGAGTAGATATCAGGCCTTCTCCACAGAAGGGAACTAATGCCCATTACTTCTAAACCTCCTCCAAATTGCACAGTTTGGGGTTTGGAAGGTCATAAGCACTGGGTGGCAGACATCCTTGCTGCAGTTTTGATAAAAACACATGCAGTCAATTTCCTTCTAAATATTTATTTTTGTAATCCTTGGTTGTTGCTGCTGTTAGCCTTGGTCAGAGAAGCTTCTTTTTGTAGTGCACAGTGGTTAGTTCAGAGACTCATAACTGGTTAAGTGCTGAGACTAAGTGTCTTTTGACTGTTTAGCACTAAATTGAACATCTGTTATCACCCCCTTCAAGGTTCAGGGAAAATCTGTGTAAAAGAAATTGAAAATTCTAAGAGCTACAGGGTGAGGGGAAATGCTAGGAAATACTGTCTTCTGGACATGACATGGCCCTTGAACTCATGAGCTCAGTGTAGGTGTGCTTACCTGCATAAGACCTGCATAAGACCTGCACAAGACCTGCACAAAACCTGCACAAAACCTACACAAAATAGGTGGATTGACATTCTGCCATGGGTGGTAGAGGGGATCAGAAGTCTTTACCCCTCCCTGAATAGCTAATTGTTTGTAGAAGAGAAGGAGTGATTTTCTTCATTGGTGTAGTCACTGGCAAGTTGCCTATGATCCAGTAAATAATTTCCCAGCCACAGTCACAAAAAAGCATCCCTAAGGATACTCTAGAAGTCACACATATGCACACACCACACACACACACACACACATACAGAGAGATGGAGAGAGATGAACATGGGAAGAGAAGATCATGTGTTGGGAAGAAGTAGGAGTGGTAGTGAGATAAAATATAGAATTTTCAATTTCCAAAGAATAAATAAAATTAACCTTAAAAAACCAAATGAAATTAGAGAAGAATTAATGAGTAAGGTTGATACCCAATTAAGGTAACAGGGGAAGGCTGAGTTAGATGATGAAGACCTTTTTAGCTAAGGTACATAGCATTTGAATATTATCTTAAATTCAGTGGAAAGTCATTGTAGAGTTTAAAGCAGAGGAGTAATACCTGATTAATGTTTGTAAAAATTACCCTGAAAATAGTGTGACAATTAAATACCAGAGAGAGAGAGAGAGAGAGAGAGAGAGAGAGAGAGAAATAAGGAAGAGTCCTTGCAATAGATTATGACAGTTATTATGCCAACTTATTCTAATAAGCTGGGTGAAATATATATATATATGGAAATATTATAAATATGGAGAGCATTTTTGTAAGTAGATTAAAAAATAAGTTAATTATTAATGAAAATTAGAATATCAAGTAAAATTTCCACATTTTGATTTTGACCAATTGAATATAATGGTATCATTTACAGAGATTCAGAAGATAATTAGAATTTTGAGGGTAATGCACACTGGAAATTAGGATTTGGTTTAGAATATATTAAGTTATATACAAGATACACAGGTGTGGTTTTGAATAGGAACAGTCTCTTAAAAGTAACTTTGTACTGTTGCAATGCTTTGAGCAGAGGTTGTATTTTCCAAAGTTCATGTTGAAATTTGGTTTCTAGTATAATAATGTTGTATGATGGAGACTTCAAGAGGTCAGATGGATAAAAGTTTTTCTGGTATGATTGGTTGAATTGTTGCTGGTCTGGGTTAGTTACTGTGACAGTGGACTGTTGTAAAGCAAAGCTGTCCCTGATGTTTTATCCCTTTCATATGTGTTCAATTTTTTTAGTTATTTCATATCATTCGTGTAAATTCTTTTTTATTAGACTAGACAGGGTCTACTTCAATGAATTCAACAAAGATTTTTTGAATGTCAGGTATGTGTGAGTCACTGTTATAGGACCTAAAACTAAAACCGGAAAATAAACTTGCCTTTAAAGAGAGTAAACACTAGTATAATAAAGACAAAAGTAATAAACTAAACCAATGAATTCATTAATCATATATGCTAGATGGTTATTTGTGCAAAGGAAAGGATTGTAAAGATAAGGAGTTCTAAGACAAATAACATTCCCATTTAAATACATTATTTAGGTTTTATCTCACTAAATAAGTGACATTTGAGTAAAGACAAAATGAGGGGGAAGCAGATTTAGTTTTCTAGAAGGAGAGAGTCTATCTGAGAATAGTTTGTACAAAATGCTTGCAAGCATGTATACAACTCTGCCTGTGTAGATTTCATGTATCCCATGATAGCTATGAATCTAACCCAACATATTTATAGAATACGTAATGCCACAATGTCAAAAAGTTACACCTGTCTACAAGCTTAAGATAACACTATACATGTTTGAGAAATAGCAGAGACCAGTGCAGTAGAAGCAAAGTGAGCAATGGTGTGTGTTGGGGGGGTGTTGGGGTTACAAAAAAAGTCAAGCTAATAAATGTCTTTAAAAGCCATTGTAGCCAGGGATGATGGCACATGCCTTTAATCCCAACACTCAGGAGGTAGAGGCACACAGACCTCTGTGGGATAGAGACCAGCTTGTACAACATAGAGAGTTCCAGGTCAGCTGGGCTACACCAACAACATCAACAAGAAGCTGTTATATGTCCTTTTGACTTTTCCTCTGAATAAAAAAGAAATTGCTGGAATATTTCCATTGGAACTATTACTGGATGTGGTTTATATGTCTTAACTTATAATTCTTTTAGAATCACCCTGGCTCCTGTGCTGAGAATCTACTGTTGCTTACTTTTGCAGCTGTGACCAAAGAACATCAACTGATATAGTGAGAACATAAGAAAGTTAATCACACACATATGGAAATTAGAAATATCTATCTGGGGAACACTTTGTCATGGGAAGTGGCAGAGGTCAGATGATGAATTTTACGTTACATTTTAAACAACTTGGTTCTTTTTTTTTTTTCCAAATATTGGCTCAGAGTCTTAAGTGTAGCTAGTAAATATTTTCCTTTCATTCTGTTGGCTGACCTTTCATTCTGCTGATAGTTTGCTTTGGAGAAACTTTTTAACTTCATGTCATCCAGTCTGTTAATTTGGGGTATATTTCCTCTGCTATTGGAATCCTGTTCAGAAATTTCTTGCCAATACTTCTATGTTGAAGTATATTCTCTAAGCTTTCATATGCTCTCTAAGTTCTTTAGTAGTTATAACTTTCAAGCTTAAATTGAGGTACTGATCTATTTAGAATTGATCTTTATACAGTCTAAAATTTCTAATTTCATTCTTCTGCAGGTGAGCATTGAATTTTTTCAGTGAAATTGTTAAATAGGTTGTCTTTCCCCCAGTGCATCCTTTTTCACACCATTGTCAAATTAGATGGCTACAACTGTGATGGTTTATTTGTAAGTCCTCTCTTCTGTCCTAACAGTCTACCTGCTTATTTTATTCCAATATCTAGCACTAAATAAACTAAGAAAGACATCTGATATGTGCATGTCTTTGTTACTATAGCTCTCTAATATAATTTCAGATGCAGGTAATGTTTTCAGCTGTGTTCTTTTTCCTAAGGGATACTTTGGCTATTCATGGTCTTTTGCATTTCCATATTAATTATTGGATTATTTTTTCCTAGTTCTGTGAAGAATGTCATTGGAATTTTGATGAGAATTGCATTGAATCTGTAGATTACTTTTGTTGGTATAACAATTTTCATGACAGTAATTCTGCCAATCTAGGAGCGTAGAAGATCTTTCAGTTGTCTAGGACCTTCTTAGTTTCTCTATTTCACTGTCTTAATGTTTTCATTGCAGAGCTCTTTAATTTCCTGGGTGATTATTATTCTTAGGTGCTCTATTAGTTCCAGTGATATTATGAAACTACCGTAGTTCTGTAATTTCTTTCTCTGTGAATTTGTCATTCATATATATGAAGGGTACTGATTCTTGTACGTTGATTGTGTATACTTCAACTTTACTAAAACTTTAAAATTTTTAGTAGTAGAGCATAAGATCTTTTTTTACTTTTTATTTTATTTTTTAAATAATAAGTAATAAGGAATGAACAAAAGCACCCTTCATGTAAAACCAATTTGCAAGCAGCTATGTCCAAACTTATACAGCCCAAGGCCCCCATTGTTCAGCTGGTGGGGCTTGTATGTACAATCATGTTGATCCAGTCTATATTGCTGTAGTTTCACAATTCAGTGCAATCACAGCACCTACATTCTACAATGCCCCCACTTCTGCAGATTGTTCCCTAGGCTTTAGAAAAGGGGCACAAGTGGGCAAGAAGCAAAACAGTCTACTTTCTCTGGAGATATCATTTTGGACTCTGATAAGTTCAGGCTGTTTCCTTTCATGGGTTGGCAGTTTATCCAGGAATAACATTTCAATCCTACTAATGAAGCACAAGCAATTAGATATACAGGCATTTAAACAATACTAATTATTATGGTAGGTTATGTTAGTATAGACACAGATGTTTGGATGGTATGCTAATCCATGAACTATAGCTTTTCTGTAAAAGATGACAAGGTCTTACTGTGGCTTATAAAATCTCCTAACCACCAGAGGACGTAAGCTTGTGGCATCAGCCATGAATTATTCCTCCAAAGAGAGAGCTACTAGCCAATTATATTTGGCATATACAGACATATAGCTGCCACTGCTGCACAGTATTTCCAGGCAGGTGATGTGTAGCTGATGGAGGAGTTTTGCTTGACTCAAGGAGACCAATATTTGCTTTATTGATTTAGTGGCCTTTGGTCACACTCTCTGGCATTCCAGAAACCAACTGTGCACTTGCAACTGTGGTCTCAATACATCTTTCCCAGGCTTACACCAGGTCTTCAACAGCAGGGCCTTACCACCTTTCTTCTTGCAGGTATCCCACTTTACAGGCAAAAAGCCTTTAACTTTTGGGGGGGCTTGGATCCCCTAGCCAACATCTCCTTGGCAGCATAATCCATGCTGATATCAGAGCTCTCCTGTATTAATATATTTTGCTTAATCACACAGCTTATAAAGACTTTAGTATTATATTTGTCTCTGAATAGAGAATTATCCTTTCACAGTTCCTATGTCTATTAGTCAATTAAAGAAAGCAGTTATACTGGTTTTATAAGAGATTACCTCTATAACAGTCAGCTCTAATTTACAGTTAGGGAATGACTTCATTGCCATCATGTTTTTCTTTGTTCTATGAAAAGGAGGTAAGAAAATCTCATATTAAAACTTTGTGGCACCTGGAAGGTAAAGTTCATTAGGACACATTATAAACAGTTGTTACAAATAGGATCCACGGAGATATTTGATGCCTGCAGCACTCTGAGGCTTTTCTTCCTTTTAATGTTTAGAGGACCAAATTCTCTGCTGGTATTTCTTGGTACATCCTGCACAATGCAAAGCTGTATCTTTCCTTTCTCAGCCATTAAGTTGGTGACGTCTTGACCTGTGGGAACAGGCAAATCTTTTCCCATAGTTAGTTTTAAGATTTAAATTGAAAAAATTTGACAAAAGGTTTAATATATAACTGTATCCCCCCTTTTTATTTTAGGTTTTTATTTTTTGACAGGCAGTTTTATTACACATACCTATAGGCAGGAATCAAGGTTTAAATTTTCATTAAATTTACCCAAGCTGTTTATCATTGACTGTATGGGAAGCAAACTTAATTCCTTAAGTTAAATTATCCTACAGGTAAAAGAACATGTTACAAGATGATACTGTACAACACAAAAATTATAGAGAACATTTGCATACATTAATCCCAAAGTTGTTGTTATACAAATGATAAGTAAAACAAATGTGGACAAAAATTTATATTTCCAATTAGCTTAAATGTATTACTGTTTTTATTAAAACCTTTTATCCAATGTTGTTTAATATAGACATTTTTACTTTTACTAAGTCCTAAAATACCATATAATATATAGACAAAGTTTGGGCAAATTTGGATACCTGTTAAACTCACATCAATTAAACATACATTAATTAAATATAGACCCACATCCCCCTCCCAACCCTCCCACCCTGCCAGATTCACCACAGTTTCAGTGAGTTCTTTGATGCAGTCTTTTCTGTTGTTGGTGTTGTTGTTGTTTCCAATATGCATCACTCACCACAAGAAATATTTACAACTGGATTATTGATGCTAGCATCTACAGATGAGGGATACAATTCACGTTTGTTTTTCTGGGACTGTGTTACTTCACTTAACATAATATCTTCTAGTTCAATCCATTTACCTGCAAAGTTCATGATGTCTTTTTTTACTGCTGTATAGAACTCCATTGTGTAGATGTACCACATTTTCTCTATCCACTCGCCAGTTGAGGGGCTGTATTAGTCACTTTTCTGTTGCTGTGATAAAACCATCATGACCAAGGGAACTTATAAAAGGAAGAGTTTATTTGAGCTTACGGTTGATGGTTCCAGGGAATTCAAGTCCATTGCGGTGGGAGGCATGGTGGCTGGAGCTGGAGCTGGAGCAGAAAGCTGAGGATCACATATCGCAATAAGCACCATCAAGAGAGAGAGAGGGAGAGACTGGAGAGCACAAGGCTTGTTAAATGCACTAAGCCCATCCCCAATGACATACTTCCTCCAGCACAGCCACACTTTCTAAGACCTTCCAGAACAGTGCTACCAACTGGGGACAAAATATCTGAATACTTAAGCCTATGGGGGACATTTCATTCAAACCACCACAGAGGCATTTGGGTTGGTTCCAGCTTTTTGCTATTGTGAACAGAGCTGCAATAAATGTGGCTGTGCATGTATCTCTGCGGTAAGACGAGTCTTGTGGGTATATACCCAGGAGTGGTATGACTGGATCAGATGGCAAGCTCATTTTGAGTCTTCCAAGGTTTCTCCACACTGCTTTCTATAGTGGCTGTACAAATTTCATTCCCATCAGCAATGGATGAGTGTTCCCCTTTCACCCCAACCTCTCTAGCACTTGGTATTATTTGTTTTCTTGATCCTAGACAGTCTTATCAGAGTGAGATGATGCAATGTAGTCTGGACACTCATTTGATCAACTTGATTGAACAAACAACCTGTCACCCCCCACTGGATGGTGGGGCTGTAGGTGTTTGGGCACAACAGCCTGCAGATAGGTTTTGCATGAAGGATGCTTGTACTCATGGATTATCACTTATAGCTAAAAATGAAACAAAAAAACTGAGAGAACGATGCAGGACCAGTTATGGCAGAATGCATGTCTCTGGGATGGGTGGGGGGTGCGGGGGGGAGGGAAAGGGAAATAACCTGAACTGATTGGAAAAAATGTATGAAATGCACAAAGCATCAATAAAAACTAATAAAAAAAAAGAAAAAAATGGTTTTAATTTCACTTCCCTAATTATTAGTGATGTTGAACACTTCTTTAAGATGTTTCTCACCTCTCTACATTCCTCACTTGTGAAGTCTGTGTCAGTTCATTGCTCCATCTTTTGAGTAGTCATTTGTTTTCTTTTATTCTTTGTTTTTTTTTGCATAGTTTATATATCTGGAAATCATCTTTGTTAGATGTGTATGTTGGTGAAGGTTTCCTCAACTTGGGTTTTCTCTTTCACTTTCTTTACTGTTTCTCTTGATGCACAGAATCTTCTGAGTTCAATGAGGTCCCATTCGTCAATTGTCAACCTTAATTCTTGCGCCACTGCTGTCTGATTTAGGAAGTCCCTTGCTATGCCTATGTCTTGTAGTCTGCCACCAACTTTTTTCTCTATTGCCTCCAGTGCTTGGGATTTCACGTTGAGGTCATCAATCCATCTAGAATTGACTTTTGTACAGGGCAAGAGGTAGGGGTTTAATTTCATTCTTCTACAAGTGGTGATCCAGTTTTGTGAACACCACTTGCTGAAGATGCTGTCTTTCCTCCATTGTGTCTTCTTGGCCCCCTTGTCAAATATGAGGTGGCTGAAATTGTAAGTGCTCAGGTTTGGATCTTCAGTTTTGTTCCATTGGTCAACATGTCTGTTTTTGTGCCAGTACCAAGGTATTTTTATGACTATAGGCCTGTAGTCTGGTATAGAGATTCCCCCCGGTATTGCTCTTTTCACTCAGGGTTGTTTTGGCTATTCGGGGTCTTTTGTTTTTCCAAATGAAATTAAGGAATTTTTCCCCAAGGTTGTGAAGAAACTCTTGGGGACTTCAATTGGGATTGCATTAAATCTGTACAAGAGTTTGGGTAGAATGGACATTTTTACTATATTAATTTTCCCAATCCATGAGCATGGGAGGTTTTTCCATATTCTGATGTCTTCTTCGATTTTCTTCTTCAGGGGTTTAAAATTTTTGTTGTAGAGATCTGTGTGTCTTTGGTTAGGTTTGTTCCTAGGTATTTTATTGTTTTTGAGGCTATTGTGAGTGGGAAGGTCTCCTTGAATTCCTTCTTCAGTTGCTTGTGGTTGGTGTAAAGAAAGGCTACTGATTTTTCTAGGTTAATTTTGTATCCTGACTTTACTGAAGCTCTTAATTTTTTCTAGGAGTTTTCTGGTGGAGTTTAGATTCATATCATCTACAAATTGGGATAGTTTGACATTTTCCTTTCCCATCTTTTCCCTTTTATGTCTGTTTCTTTTTTAAAATAATTTTTTATTTATTTCTGTATGTGTATGAGTGTACTGTCTGCATGCAGGTTTGTGCACCCATGCTGTGCAATGCCACGGAGGTCAGAAGAGGGTCTTGGATTCCCCTGGAACTGGCGTTCTCCTAGAATTGGAGTTACAGATTGTTCTTAGCTGCCATGTGGGTGCTGGGGATCGAACCCAAGTCCTCTGCAAGAGCAGTTGGTGCTCTTAACCGCTAGCCTATCTCTCCAGACCCTTATGTCTGTTTCTTATCTTATTCCTGTAGCTAAGACTTCTACCAATATATCGAATAAGAAATGTGAGATTGAACCTCCTTGTTTCAGTTCTACATTTAGGGAAAATGTTTTCAATTTTTCTTCATTTACTGTAATGCTGGCTATAGGTTCATCATATAATGACCTTCATTATTCTGGAGTATGTTCTATCCACTCTTAATTGCTCCAGGTTTTTTATCATGAAGGCACAATGAACTTTATTAAATACGTTTTAGGCATCTATTGGGGTGATCATGTGCTTTATGTCCCTAAGTTTATTTATATAGTGTTTTATATTTATTGATTTGTATATGTTGAACCAAACTCATGTCACTGGTATGAAGCCCAATTGGCCATGATGTATGATCTTCAAATATGTTTTTAAATTCAGATTGTTGGTAATTTGCTGTGAAAAGTTTTTGTGTTCATGTTCACTGGAGATATTAGTCTGTAATTATATTTTTGATGGGCCTTTATCTAGTTTAGTTGTCTGGATAATTAAATGCAGAAATTAAACAGAGAGACAGACAGACAGACAGACAGACACACACACACACACACTAAAACTACAAGTGAACAGTCTAATGAAATGAACAGAAATTTCTTAAAATAAGAAACATAAATGGCCTGTAAACACCTTAAAAACTGCTTAATACACCCAGTTATTAGGGAAATGCAAAATAAAACTATTTTGAGTATAGATGTGTTTAGGGTTGATCATTTGGGGTTAATAACTTATCAGAGAGCCAGTCCCAGGAGAAAACAGATTCTCCCTCTCTGAATGCCTCAAAAAAAATCTGAAAATATTTGCCAGTGAGGATGTGAGGGGAAAGCAGAGGGAGTGCAAGGTGGGAGTGCAAGCCATTGTGGAAAACCATGTAGAGCTTTCTGGAAAAATTAAAAATAGAAGTACTGAAGAACAGAACCTCAAATGACCTTAAGAAAACAAAGTTCGGTTAATCTGGGCTAATTATTTGGACTTAAGCACCCCAAAAGAAAGTATAACCAAAAGATAAATAGTCAATGTATTTCTTTTAAAGCCTGAAAAATTGTGCCACCACATATTGGTTGTAAAATTATATGAAATAATGTTAAACAACCATAAAACCCTTAGATCTTGGCCTTGATTAACAGAGTAGGGTAACCTACAGCCAAAGGACAAGTTCACTATTGTTGTTAATTAATACTCAATATTAAAACTTCCTCTTTCTTTCTAGGAACTAAGTGGAAATCATATCCTGACTATTAAAAAGCCTGAAAAGCAGATCCTAAGTCCAGACAACATGGCCAAATGAACAGAAGGAGAAACCTAATAAATGGATGTTTTGAAACCAATGGTCAATAAATTCTAATGGACTTTTAAGTTGGACATTGGAATTCACCATGTTCTTACTTCTCCTGGTCTCTTGCTTAGATCATGCACCTGACTATTCCTGCCTTCATTTCTCTTTCACAGGCACCAGTCAAGGATTTTTTTCCCTCTGTAGTTATGCTTGGGGATCTTTAGATTGACCCTCTGAATGGGGTATACTCCAGTTGCCACACCCAATGTCCGTTCTCAGCATGGAACAAGTCAGAACGGTCGGCATCACAATTCCCTTCTGACAATTGGGGTGACCCTTTTCAGAGGATAAGAGAAGAAAACAGAAGCTAGAAATTAATAAGGCACTTTAGGGATAAGATCCCTCAAATTAACCAGACTCTTTCTCAGCTGAGAACTCAAGGCTTCTGGGACTAGCTGGTAAACACATATCTTTCTGGTAGCCCTCAAGGAGCAGGAAAAGAAGAAAGGAAAGAACGAGAGAAGGGAAAAAAGAGAAGTATATACCAAGCCCCACATATTGATTCTTTATTTCACCAGAATAAGAAATGGAAATTTCCTCCCTTTTGTTTTATTCTTATTGCTTTGTTCTGTTATTGTCATTTTGTATTGTTTCTGTTTTCCTGTAAAAAGAAAAAAAATAAAATGAAATAAAATAAAATAAAGAAGCTTTGTACCCATGGGCCATCACTTCCTTCTTCTTTTCCTGTTCCTAGGAAGTCATTACTATTAGTTTCTATTGATTTTTCCATTCTTAACACTTCTTAAAAATGGATTCACATGTTGTAGTTTTATCATTTTATTCCCTTTCATGGATGAATAATATTCCATTGAATAAATGGGCCACATTTTATGGAGCCATTCATTAACTGATGAACATTTGGGTTACATTTTTTTTGTTATTATGAGTAGCATCTTTTCTTTTTGAGTTGCACTAATAGTAACCTATACTAGTTTTTATTTTACTTTAATTGAATAAAGAACACATATTTACCATGAAAAAATTATTTTTATAGCTTAGTTACTATTGCAAAGACTTCCCAGATCTATATTTCCATAAAAGTGGGAAAGATGAATATCCTGGCATCATAAAAATATTTTATTAAATTTTGTAATTTTCATACAATGTAATTTGATGTTTAGATCCCTCCCCCAACCACACCTCTATTTATTACCCCCACCGAATTTAATGCTTTTACTGTACCCTATTTTATATACATATATGCATATATATAGGTAAGAGTTACTCTGTGTCTCCAAATGTCCTACAGTGTGGGTCCATGCACTGGACCAGGCTTGGCTAACCTACCAAGGGTGCTGTGCTTGAAAGTGACTGTCTCTGCCCCTCCCAGTAGCCATCTGTTGGCCCATTTCTTTAGACTTGGATGGAGCTTCTTACTTCCTCATGTCTACACTGGGATACTTTCTGGTTTGAACTTGCATGGGACTTGTGCATCCTATCACAGTTGCTGTGAGTTTATATGTGTAACTTATCAGGTGTATGGAAAACTCCATTTCCTTGTGGGCATAAACCACCTCTGGCTCTTACAATCATTCTGCCCTTACTTCTGCAATGATCCATGAGTCTTGGGAGGTGGAAGTTTGATATAGGTGTCTTACTCAGGGATAAGAACTCTGCAGCCTCTTGTTCTCTGCACATTGTCCAGTTGTAGGTTTTTGTGTTAATCACCACATGTTGCATAAAACATTTTTCTTGATATGAGATAATACTTTTGATTTTTACCATTAAGAATGGTCCTAACTGTCTTTTCATTTATGGTTCTTATTATGTTCTAATAGTTTCTCTCTTGTTTCTAATTTTCGAAGTATTTTTATCATGTAATGGCTTTAAATTCTTGGGGGGGGGTCTTTTCGAGACAGGGTCTCCCTGTAGCCCCAGCTGTCCTGGAACTCACTCTGTAGATCAGGCTGGCCTTGAACTCACAAAGATCCACCTGTCTGCCTCCCGAGTGCTAGGATTAAAGGTGTGCACCAACAAACCCAGCTTAATTCTTAAAATAAACTCTTTGTCATCTATTTGGATGATCATTTTTAGTCTTTTATCATATTGCTGTAGTGGATTGTAATAAATAATTTTTGTTTTGCATTACCCTTGCATTCCAAGGATAAATGCCACCTGATTATGGAATGTAATCTTTACAATGAAGCTATTGAATTTGCTTTGCTAGTATTTCGTTAAAATTTTTATCTATATTTATCATAAATACTGGCCTTTTGTGATATCTTTGTCTGGCTTTGGTATCAGGAAAGTGTTGGATTCATAAAGTGAATATAGACATTTTATGTCCACATTCATTTCTTTTCCTGCTCACTTGAAAATGGCTGAGAATGAATAAAATTAATAGATTTTGAACGTTTGGTAGAATTCAGCAGTAAAGTTTACTGTGGTGTCAGACACCTGAAATTCCAGCACCTGGGAGGCTAAAGCAGGAGGATCATGAATTCACAGACAAGTTTGATGTATATATCAGGAACTTATCTCCAAAAAGAATGCATAATATTCATTTTTAAAATAGAATTTTCTAGTAAAGTTATCTGGTCATGAGCCTTTCTTTACTGAGAGGGTTTTTACTAATATTTCAGTCTCTTCACTCATTTTATCCTATTCAGATTTTTCTTTTTTATATAAATTTTTATTGTTATTAAACTTTTTCCATAGGTCATAAATCATTTCTCAATCGAATCTAGAAATGCTTCCCTTTCCAAGCCCCCCACCCCACCCATGTCCCTGCACTCTGCCATACGTGTCCTGTATCTTTTTCTGAGTCTTTCCAGAGGCTTTTCAGTTCTTTTGTTGTTGTTCTCTCCAACTTGTATTGCTACAATATATACACACACACACACACACACACACATATATATATATATGATAAACATAGTGATATATATATATATAGATAATATATAATATATTATATATTATTCACTTGAATTGGGGGATTTTTTTTTCCTAAAAGATGTAATGCTTTCCTTAAGGAAGTGCTCAAAGGTTCCTCCTTGGCAATCCCAAACAACTATCAATCCTGCACTTTTGCTCCACATTGAGGTCTTTCCCTCCCATGGTCCCCAAAATGAGGTCCAGTAAGCACGCTTCTTGTCTCAATCCCCCTGCACTCGCCTCCATGATACAGCCCAGGTAGTCCAACAATGGCAGTCTATGTTCTGATGAGGCTGACATCCCCTTAGCTGTTTAGTCCACCAGCTGTGTATCTCAGTAGTTCCCATCTGGCATTGAAGGTATGGAGGATTCTTGGAGAGACATGAGTCCTCAGTCCATATTGGAAGATTAAAAAGCTGTGTCTCATGTCTTTGAGGAGTGCCAAAAGTGGTGACAACCACAGAGTTGATGCACTTGCCAGTAAGAATTGAAGACAGCCCAAACAACAATACTCTCTCTTTTTTCTTTTTGTCTTTTGTACTAAGATCTCAAGTTCCATATCTGCAGTACAGTTTCTATAGTCTTACTGATATTATTTATATCTAGCTGTACTTTCCTTTTGGATGCTTAAGGCCACATAGTTAGCCCAGATTAACCAAGATTTTTGTTTTCTCAAGGTCAGTTGAGGATCTGATCCTCAGGGGTCTCTCAGGGTTTTTAATTTTTTTTGGTGTGTGTGGGGGAGCGCCTTGCTCCTTTCAGCTTTTCATTTAGCAGTTCCATCCACTTGAGGACAAAGTCAGGCCTTGCTAGACCAGGCTTCCTTTTCTGAAGCATGAGCAGACTTTCCTCTGGCTGAAGTTCCATTAGTGGCTCTCCAAGACCTCCCTGAACAGGAAGACTGGTGACCCACATTTGCATGACATTTCAAGAGATGCCCCCATGCATAATCCCCTAAGACTTATTTTACCTCTGAGTGCAAGGAACAAAGTTATCCCTTAGGTCCCTAGGCCAAATTCGTATGGATGTTAAGTATGGTCGTTGAGCACCCAGAAAGGTTATGTTGCACCAGCTTGTTACATTGCACCTATATTAAAATTGTTTTCTGGGGCTGGAGAGATGGCTCAGTGGTTAAGAGCACTGACTGCTCTTGCAGAGGACCCAAGTTCAATTCCCAGCACCCAAATGGCAGATAAGAACGGTCTTTAACTCCAGTACTAGGGGAATCCGATGCTGTCTTCTGACCTCTGAAGAATTGCATGACACGGGTGCACCAACCTACATGCAGACAGTACACTCATACACATAAGTATGGTTGTTAAGCACCCAGAAAGGCTAAGTTGCACCAGCCTATTACATTGCACCTATATTAAAATTGTATCCTTTGGAAACAAATTGTATGTTATTTCCATATCATATTTCTTGATTGGTATCTTTCCATTTTAATCCCATATTACTCTAAAAGATGCAAACATACCCTCCATCATGTACCAAAAACCCAAGGTCTGAAAATAAATGTTAGGTCAGCTCTAGAACCTGTTTAGGGATTCACAATGCAAGAGCACAGTTGTCTTTAAATCATGAGGAATATAACATTAACATTGCTCAGTTTGTCTTACAAATAGGTACTTGGAACTAGCATCCATAGATGAGGGATGCTATTTGTCTTTTGTTTTTCCAGGATTGTGTTACTTCACTTAGCATAAAATCTTCTAGTTCTATCCATTTACCTGCAAAGTTCATGATGTCATCTTTCTTTACTGTTGCATAGAACTCCATTATGTAGATGTACCATATTTTCTCTATCCACTGGTCAGTTGAGGGGAACTTGGGTTGCTTCCAGCTCTTCTCTATTGTGAAGAAAGCTGCAATAAACATGGCTGTACATGTATCTCTGCTGTAGGAAAAGTCTAATGGATATATACCTAGGAGTGGTATGGCTGGGTCAGGTGGTAGGCTCATTTTGAGTCTTTTAAGGATTATCCATACTGCTTTCCATAGTGGCTGTACCAGTTTGCAGTCCCACCAGCAGTGGATGAGTATTCCCTTTTCCCCACAACCTTTCCAGCATTTAGTATCATTTTTTTCTTGATCCTTGCCAGCCTTATCAGGGTGAGATGATATCTTAAAGTGGTTTTAATTTGCATTTGCTTAATTATTAGCGACGTTGAACACTTTTTAAGATGTTTCTCAGCCATCTCTATTTCCTCATTTGTGAAGTCTCTGTTCAGGGCTTTACTCCATCTTTTGAGTGAGTCATTTGTTTTCTTTGTTTTTTGAGTTGTTTATATATTCTGTAAGGTAATGCTCTGTCAGATATATCAGCAGTGAAGGTTTCCTCCCACTCTGTGGGTTTTCTCTTCACTTCCTTGATTGTTTCTTTTGCTGTACAGAAACTTTTGAGTTTTATAAGGTACCACTTGTCAATTGTCGACCTTATTTCCTGTGCAGCTGCTGTCTGATTTAGAAAGTCTTTTCCTATGCTTGTGTCTTGTAAGTTGTTGCCAACTTTTTCTTCTATCACCTTCAGCGTCTTGGGTTGCACATTGAGGTCTTTGATCCATTTAGAGTTGATTTTTCTATAGGGTGTGAGGTAGGGGTTTAATTTAATTTTTCTACAAATGGTGGTCCAGTTTTGCCAACACCATTTGCTGAAGATGCTATCTTTCCTCCATTGAGTCCTTTTGGCCCCCTTGTCAAATAAGAGTTCGCTGAAATTTTATGTGCTCAAGTTTGGATCTTCAGTTTTGTTCTATTGTCCTACAAGTCTGTTTTTGTACCAGTACCAAGCTGTTTTTATGACTATAGCCCTGTAGTATAGTTTGATGTCTGGTATACAAATCCCCCCTATATTGCCTTTTCACTCAGGATTGCTTTGGCTATTTGGGGTCTTTTGCTGTTCCATATGAATTTAAGAATTTTGTTCCAAGCCTGTGAAGAATGTCCTTGCTATTTTAATTGGAATTGCATTGAATCGGTATATTAGTTTGGGTAGAATGGACATTTTTACTATAATATTTTTTCCAATCCATGACCATGGGAGGTCTTTACATCTTCTGATGTCTTCTTCAATCTCCTTCTTCAGGAGTTTATAATTTTTGTTGTAGAGATCTTTGGGGTTTTTAGTTAGGTTTGTAACTAGGTATTTTATTATTTTTGAGGCTATTGTGATTGGGAAGGTCTCCTTGTATTCCTCCTTCAGTTGCTTGTTGTTGGTGTAAAGAAAGGCTACTGATTTTTCTAGGTTAATTTTGTATCTCACCACTTTACTGAAATGCTTAATCATTTCTAGGAGTTTTCTGGTGGAGTTTTTAGCATACTTTAGATAAACTATCATATCGTCCACAAAAGGGATAGTTTTATTCCTCTTTTCCAATTAGTATTCTTTAATTTTCTTTCCTTGCCTTATTGCCCTAGCCAGTGTTTCAAGCACTATATTGAAGAGGAGTGGTGACAAGGGGCAGCCTTGTTGGAGTCCTACCTTTATGGGAATCCTTCTAACTTTTTTCCATTTAGGATGATGCTGGCTGTGGGTTTCTTATATATGGCTTTGATTATGTTGAGGAATGATACTTCCAGTCCAATTCCCTCTAGTACTTTAATCATGAATCGATGCTGGATTTTGTCAAAGGCTTTTTCTACATCTATTGATGTGATTGTGTGGTTTTTTTTTCCTTCAGTCCATTTATGTGTTTTATGATATTTACTGATTTTCATATGTTGAACCATCCCTGCATCTCTGGTATGAATCCAACTTGATCATGGTGAGTGATGTGGGTCTGTATATGGTTTGCAAGTATTTTGTTGAGAATTTTGGCATTTGAGTTCAATAATGAGATGGGTCTGTAGTTCTCATTTTTGGTTGCATCCTTGCCTGGTTTTAGTATTAGAGTGATGCTGGCTTCATAGAAGGGATTTGGGAGATTTCCCTGTGCTAGTATCCTTCTGAACAGTTTGAGTAATAATGGTTGTAAGTCCTCTTTAAATATTTTATAGAATTCTGCTGTGAAATCATCTGAACTTGGGCTTCTTTTTTAGTTGGGAGGGCTCTTATTACATTTTCAATTTCTTCATATATTATGGGTCTGTTTAAGGTGTCAATCTCTTCTTGGTTTAGCTTTGGCGATTCCCTGGATTACAGATATTCATCAATTTCACTTAGGTTTTCAAATTTAGTAGAGTATAGGTTTTTGAGGTATTCCCATATGATTGTCTGGCTCTTTTCATTATCTGTTGTGATATTTCCCCTTTCATCAGGAATTCTATTGATTTGGAGTTGTTCTTTCTTTCTTTTGGTTAATTGGTCTAGGGGTCTGTCTATCTTGTTTATTACCTCAAAGAACCAACTTTTGGGTTAGTTGATCTTTTGTATTGTTTTCTTTCTTTCTATTTCATTGATTTCTGCTCTGATTTTTGTTATTTCTTCCCATATGTTGCATTTAGGGTTTATTTGTTGTTGTCTTTCAAGTGTTTTTAGCTGCAGTGTCAGCTCATTTATCTGTGCTCTTTCTGTTTTTTTTTTTTTTTTAATGTAGGCACCCAGGGCTATAAACTTCCCTCTTAGGACTGCTTTTAAGGTGTCCCATAGGTTTTGTTGTGTTGTACTGTCATTGTCATTTAGTTCCAGGAATGCTTTTATTTCTTTCTTTATTTGTTCCTTGACCCATTCATTATTTAGGAGTGTGTTGTTTAGTCTCCATGTGTTCGTGTAGGTAGCAGGGCTTATCCTGGTGTTGATATTGAGCTTTATTGCACTGTGGTCTGAGAGAATGCATGGAATTATTTCAATTTTTTTTGTATTTTTGAGGTACTTTTTCTGTGTACAAGTATGTGGTCAGTTTTGGAGAATGTTCTGTGGGGTGCTGAATAGAAAGTGTATTCTCTGGAGCTTGGGTGGAATATACAGAAGATATCTGTGAGGTCCGTTTCCTGTATTGTAATGTTCAGTTCAGATATCTCTCTGTTTATTTTTTGTCCAGTTGATCTGTCCAAAGGACTCAGTGGGGTATTGAAGTTCCCTACTATGAGTGTGCTGTGGTTAATCTGTGCCTTGATGTCCTGTAGAGTTGTATTTATAAAGGTCAGTGCACCGGAGTTTAGTGCATATATACTCATGATTGTGAGGTCTTCATGGTTAATTTTCCCTTTGATAAGGATGTAATGGCCCTCTTTGTCTCTTTTTTATTTGCTTGTACTTTGAAGTCTATTTTGTCTGATATTAAAATAACAACTCCTGCTTTCTTTTTGGTACCATTTTTTTGGAATATTTTTTTCCATCCTTTCACTTTAAGTTGGTGTCTATCCTTGAGGGTGAAGTGGGTTTCTTGTAGACAGCATATAGATGGATTCTGTTTCCTAATCCATTCTCCCAGTCTATGCCTTTTGATTGGGGAATAGAGTCCAGTAATATTTAAGGTTATAAATGAGAGGTGTGTGTGTGTGTGTTGCTTCCTTTCTCCTTATTATCTATTTGCATTTTTCATCTAGGTTTCTACTTCTGCATTTCTGCTTTTATTAATTTTTCTTTCTAGGTGCCTGGGGTAGTTGCTCCTCTCCTCTGTCCTTTGAATTGCTTCAAGTATTCTCTGAAGGGTTGGTTTTCTGGACATGTATTCTTTCATGTTGTTTATGTCATGGAAGACTTTTTTTCTCTTTCCTTCAACTAGAAGTGACATTTTTGCTGGGTAAAGTAACCTGGGTTGACATTGTAATCATTTAACACTGGGCATGCTTTGGTCCAGGTTCTTCTTGCTTTCATAGTTTGCACTGAGAAGTTAGCTGTAATTCTGATAGGTTTCTCCTTATAGGTCACTTGTTGTTTTTCTCTTGTGGCTTTCAGAATTCTGTCTTTGTTTTTGGCGTCTAGCATTTTGGCAGGGTGAGTTTCTTTTCTGGTCTAGTCTATTTGGTCCTCTATGTGCTTCTTGTATTAGTATGGGTTTGTCTTTTTTCAATTTGGGGTAAATTTTCATCTGTTATTCTGTTGATAATCTGATCAATACCATTCTCTTGGAATTCCCTTCCTCCATCCCTATGATATGGAGGTTTGATCTTTTCATAGTGTCCCACATTTCCTGGTTGGTCCACTCTTGTGTATTTTTAAATTTTTCATAGTCTTTTCTTGAGCTTTTTAGTTGTTCTGTGTTATCTTCTAGGTCTGATATTCTTTTCTCTGCTTCTTGAATTCTGCTTCTGAGGCTTTTTCCCATTCTTTCCTTTTGATTGGATGACTGTTTGATATCCTTTTTCATTTCTTCCTCTGTTTTCTTTACTATTTCCACTTCCTTTTGGAGCTTCTCAGTCCTTGTTTCACTCGTCGGTTTCCTTTTTCATTTCACTGTGGGATATTTTCAGTGTTTCCACTTCCTTCTGGAGTTTGTCATTTTTTCCCTCTAGCTCTTTCCAGAGTCTGTCATTTTCTCCTTTTATTTCATTCCAAAGTTTGTCCTTGTCTCCCTCTAGGTCCTTTCTGAGTACTATATTCCCTCTGCTGCCAGCCACTCTCTGGGCGGTTGGGGGTTGGTCGAGTTGCTTGCTTAGCCTGCACGCCAGTATCCTCTGCCTGCCCACACCCTGTGATATCAAACCTTAGCTCCCCAGCTCTTGGAAACCTTTGGGCCATAACACTGGTCCACAGGGCTGCCAATGCTTGGGCACCAGTTGCCTGTGCCCTGTGAGTTCAAACCTAAGCTCCCCAGCTCCCAGAAACCTCTGGGCCAGAATGCTGGTCCACTCGGCCACTACTGCTTGGGCACCAGCTGCCTGCACCCTGTAAGATCAAACTTCAGCTCCTTCAGGTTTTTTCTCTCCCTCATAACTGTCTTGGTAAATTATATATTTTTAGGAATCTCTCCATATTTCTAAGTTATGTGGTTTGTTGACATATAATGAATACATCCACAAAGACACATGTAATCTCAAGCTGGACAAAATCTCAGCACAGAAGTGAGGATGTGGGGAAGAAACCCCAAACTTCGTGGAGAAACTATTGACAACTGATAATAACTACTGGGGGGGGAGAGAGAGAGAGAGAGAGAGAGAGAGAGAGAGAGAGAGAGAGAGTTGGTTTTTCTAAGGTTTGGACATTAAATAGGTTAACCAGACTATAGTAGGTAGACACACCAAAGGATATTTAGGAACACAAAGTTGGCTCTATAAGTCTTAATATATGTGACGGAATACATGAAATCCATCAAGTGTATATAAGAGAACTGGAGATATAGGAGGGTCTAAATATGATCAATATATTGCATGAAATTAGCAAAAATTAAATAAAAATTAGAAAATAAAAATGTCAACTCAATTTCATTGATTTTTCCATTGGATTTAATTTTGTTCTAAACTTTCCTTTCTTTAACTAGCTTTGAGTTCCATTTATCATTCTTTTTCCAGTTATTTGAGGTAAAAAAATTAACTATAAGTTTTCCTCAATTTCTTTTATTATCTTTGTACAATTTAACACATACATATATGCTGTACTCTAATTATATTCCCTTTTTCTATTAGCCTCTCTTTTCATTTTATCATCAAAAATAACTTAATGCTATTTTTGCTACATTTCCTAAGTTCCAATGTGTTATATTTCTTTTTGTTTCAGGCACATTTTGCTTTGTCTTCTCTTGTCTTGATAAAGGAATTTTGCCTTGACATGGAACTTCATGCATGTCTCACCATACCTGGAGTAGACAATATTCACATAAGAGCAAAATATGTCTTAAATGTTAGTTCTATATGCTTCTTTGATGCATTGCTTAAGACTGTCATTTAATTGTCACATTTGTTCTACATTTCATACTTTATATAATTTTAAACTTCATAAATTTGTGAAGTTGTATTTTGTGAAATAATGAAGCTCAACTCATGTGCATTAGAGAAAAATATGTCTTCAGATCTAGCCAAGTGAAGTATTATCATATTGGTCTTCTGTTTGTCCATGGGTATTTTGACTGGGGTAAGATACACTATCAATGTAGTTTTGACTTGATTTGATGCAACAGGTCAAAAATATCTTTGAACAAAAATGATCTCATACGAAACCCTCCCACACACAGATACACACAGCACACAAGAAATGCTCCACAGAACCAAATGATCTTGGAGTGATGCATGCCAGCATTCTTATTTTACAAATAGTAACACAAGATCAAGAAGAGAATCGATCAACCAAAATGTTTTAGAGATTCCATGCCATAGGCAAGCACAAATCTTAGTCCTTTCTCTTTTATTCTTAATTTAATTTTATTTTTTTATGAGTATGAATATACTGTCTGCATGTAGGTTTGTGCACCTGTGTAGTGCAAAGCCGCAGAGGTCAGAAGAGGGTGTCAGGTTCCCCTGGAACGGGAGTTAAAGATGGTTCTCAGCCACCATGTGGGTGCTGGGGATCGAACCCAGGTCCTCTGCAAGAGCAGTGGGCGCTCTTAACCACTAGGCCATCTCTCCTGCCCTTTTTTCTTTTTCTGTACTGTCCTCTTATTCTTCCTCATCTTCATCCTACTTTTCCTTCTTGTCTTCTCTCTCTTCTCTCTCCTTTGACTCAGTCTCCGTCTTTTTCCAAGAATGTTTAGAACTAGAAATGAAATGCTTGATATAATAATCCCCCCCTGTATTTCTCTTTTTGCTCAGGCTTGTTTTGGATATCTAGTGTCTTTTGTTTTTCCATATGAATTTTAGGATTTTTTTTCTAGTTTTGTGAAGAAAGTCATTGAGATTTTGATTGGGATTGCGTTATTTTGGGTAGGATGGCCATTTTACTATATTATTTCTTTCAATCCATGAGTATGGGAGGTCCTTCCATCTTCTGGTGTCTTCCTCAATCTCCTTCTTCAAGTATTTAAAAAAAATCATTGTAGAGATCTTTAATGTCTTTGATCAGTTTTGTTCCAAGATATTTTTTGAGGCTATTGTGAATGAGAGGGTCTTCATGTACCTCTTCTCTAATTGCTTGCTGTTAGTATACAGAAAGGGTACTGATTTTTGTAGATTAATTTTGTAACCTGCCACTTCACTGAAACTGTTAATCATTTCTAGGAGTTTTCTGGAGGAATTTTTGGTGTCCCTTACTATCATGACATCTGCAAAAAGCTATAGTTTGACCTCATCTTTTCCAATTAGTACTCTTTAATTTCCTTCTTTTGTCTTATTGCTCTAGCCAGAGTTTCAAGGGTTATATTGAAGAGCAGCCTTGCCAGGTTTCTGGCTTTAAGGGGAATGCTTCTAATTTTTCTCCATTTAGAATGATGTTGGCTGTGGGTTTGTTGTTGAGGAATATTTTAATAGCTTTAATTATGTTGAGGAATGTTCTCTTCAGTCCAATTCCCTTTAGGACTTTAAACATAAAGACATGTTGAATTTTATCAAAGGCCTTTTATGAATCAATTGAGATGGCCATGTGTTTTTGTCTTTGAGTCCATTTATGTGTTTTGTGACATTTATTGATTTTTTTTTAAATTATTTATTTATTTATTTATTTTATGTGTAGGAATGTATTGTCTGCATGCAAGTCTGTGCACCTGTGTCGTGCAACGCCGCGGAGGTCAGAAGAGGGTCTCGGATTCCCCCGGAACTGGAGTTCTCCTGGAATTGGAGGTTCAGACGGTTCTCAGCCGCCATGTGGGTGCTGGGGATCGAACCCGGGTCCTCTGCAAGAGCGGTCGGCGCTCTTAACCGCTAGTCCATCTCTCCAGCCCGACATTTATTGATTTATGTATGTTGAACATCCCTGCATCTCTTGAATAAATCTGACTTTATCATTGAGGATGACCCTTTTGATGTGTGCCTATATACATTTTGCAAGTATTTTGTTGAAAATTTTTGCTTCTATATTCATTAAGGATATGGGTCATTTTTGGTGTATCTTTGCCTGGTTTTGGTATTAGAGTGATGCTTACTTCACAAAAGGAATTCCGTAGGTTTCCTTCTGTTTCTATCCTTTTGAATAACTTGAGTAATAATGGTTGTAAGTCCTCTTTAAATATCTGTTAGAATTCTGCCATAAATTCATCTAGGCCTGAGCATTTTTTTAGTTGGAAGGTTTTGTATTACTGTTTCAATTTCTTTATATGTTATAGATCTGTTTAAGCTGTTGATCTCTTCTTGGTTAAGCTTTGGTGATTCCCATAATTTCAGATATTCATTCATTTCTCTTAGGTTTTCATGTCTAGTACAACATAGGTTTTTAAAGAATTCCTGTATAATGTTCTGGCTATAAAAAGTTATAAAAACAGCATGGTATCAGCACAAAAACTGACCCATGGATAAATAGAACAAAATTGAAGGCTCAACTTGACTACATGCAATTTCAGCCACCTGATATTTGACAAAGAGGCCAAGAACACGCATTGGAGGAAAGACAGTAAATGGTACTGGCAAAACTGGATCACTACTTGTAGAAAAATGAAACTAAACCTATACCTTTCACTTTGTACAAAGTCAACTCTAAATAGATCAAAGACCTCAATGTGAAACATGAAACTGAAAATAGAAGAAAACATTGGCAATAACCTATAAGATATAGGTGCAGGCAAAGATTTTTTTAAATCAGACAAAAGTTTCACAGGAAATAAGATCAACAATTAAAAAGTAGGACCTCATTAAACTAAAAAGCTTCTTCTGTACAACAGAAGAAACAATCAAAGAAGTGAAGCGAAAACCCAGAGTGGGACGAAGTCTTCACCAGTGACACATCTGACAGAGGATTAAGATCCAGAGTATATAAATTACTCAAAAAACATAGGACCAAGAAAACAAATGACCCAATCAAAAGATGGACTAAAGATCTGAATTGGAGACTTCTAAAGAGAAGATGGCTGAGAAAATCTTAAAACGTGTTCAATATTGTTAGTAATTAAGGAAAGACAAATTAAAGCCACTTTAAGATTTCATCTTGCCCTGGTCAAACTGGTTATGATCAAGAAAACAAATGATATCAAGTGCTGGAGATATCAAATGTTGGTGGGATCGCAAACTTGTGCATCCCCTATGTAAAGCAGTGTGGAGAACTCTTGATAGAGTAAAAATGAGCCTACCATCTATTCCAATCATACCACTCCTGGACATATACCCAAAGGATTCATCTTATTGCAGAGATATGTGCACAACCATGTTTATTGCTGTTCTTTTCACAATAGTCAAGAGCTGGAAGCAACCCAAGTGTCCCTCAACTGAGGAGTGGATAATGAAAATGTGGTACATTTACACAATGGAGTTCCATGCAGCAGTAAAGAAAGATGACATCATGAAATTTGCAGGTAAATGGATGAAACTAGAAGCTGTTATGCTAAGTGAAAATACACAGTCTCAGAAAAACAAATGAGGTATAGTGTCCCTGATTTGTGGATCCTAGCACCAAATCCCTATATGTAAGTCAGGGTGGGTAATTTGTTAATAAAATAATACCACATTGACTGATATTACTATAGACATCGCTCAAAGTTTACGTCTCTATTTTCCTCAGTCCTGAGATTTATGAGAAAGAATAAACCCCCCTTTTAAAGGTACATCAAAACATATATCAACATGCTATGTAATTTAGGAATGTAAAGTTAATTATCTCTTTACCTGCATGTAAGCTTATTGTTAAACTGTGAATCCCTAAATGTGTTTTGGAATTAACCAGACTTTGTAAATCTGGTATATATATATACTGTCTCTTATCACATCTATACTGCTTTCCAT
>VZQC01002854.1:398091-428030 GCA_009823505.1 Rhizomys pruinosus
ACAGTACTAATTTTTATGGTAGGTTACTTTGGTATAGACACAGATGTTTGGATGGTATGTTAATCCATGAATTACATTTTCTTCTGTTAAGTATGACAGGGTCTTCCTGTGGTTTATAACATCTCTTAACCATTAGATGATGTAAGCTTGTGGCATCAGCCGTGGGTTATTCCTCCAAGGAGAGAGCTAATAGCCAATTAGATTTGGGATTTACAGACATATGGCTGCCACTGCTGCACAGTATTTCCAGGCAGATGAGGTGCAGCTGGTGCTGACGGAGGAGTCTTGCTTGACTCAAGGAGACCTATATTTGCTTTATTGGTTTAGTGGCCTTTGGTAACACTCTCTGGCATTCCAGAGACCATCTCTGTACTTGCAAGTGCGGTCTCCGCACATCTTTCCCATGTTTATATCAGGTCTTCAACAGCAGGGCCTTATCGCCTCTCTTCCTGCATATATCCCAGTTTGGAGGCAAGGAGCCTTTACCTTTTGTGGGGGCTGACATCAACAATGGATTATTCTACCAAGGAGATGTTGGAGAGGCCTCTTTTCAAGGATTAGCTTTAAAATGACCCTTTTACTTTTTGTTGCTTGGATTACAAAGAATAGTTCAATAATTTAAAAATTCTTTCTGATGGGCAGTACAGACACAATAATACTTAGCTACTTCAGTCATATTGGGAGGCTTGACAGGAGCCTCAAATTACACTTTAGGTTGTAGCCCCTTTTAGAAATCCTAAGAACATGCTGCTTCTGTTTTCTCCAGACTGGTTTCATTGCTGCAGTGTGCCTCTTCAATTTCTCAGCCTGTTGGTAAGTGACATTTTCTTGCTTTTACTTTGTTGTCAGTTCTTGCTCATACCTTCCAAATTATGGAATTACATCTCTTCTTACATCCTAAGTAAGAACTAAGCTTCTTGCATTTAGAGGTCACAGAGTATCTGACCTATAGAGTTCATACCAATCATAAAGTTCATTTTGCTGATAGGACTCTAGAGCAGTTGAGGATCTTTCATGAGGGCAGTGAAAGAGTGATGTGCCTATAATTAGTCCGTGGATATCAGTATTCTCTGCTTTCTATTTTTCACTAATGCATGTGGTGAAGGAAAGGAAATTTAGGCATGATGTCACACATCTATAATGAAGATTCTACAAGAGGTTGAAGCAGGAGGGTCACAAATTCCAAGGCAGCATGTCACTTTCAAGCCAGAACCAGTGATATATCTTTCAACAAGGAAAACAAATTTTAAAAATAAGGGGGAGACTAGAATAAGAACTTTGGAGACACACAGTAGAATACTGCCTTGATCAACTCCCTTGGCCCCAAAAGTTTTATCTTTTCAATATTTCCTTTAAACACTGTTGTGTCCCTCCCTGTTATCTGATCATACCATATGCATATGGAAAGAGCTCTGGGTTTATGCCTTTGTAACTCAGTGTGACTTTATACAACTCCCTTTTTCATTCTGTGGAACCAGTTGCCCCATTTATAAAATAAGGAGGTCTGGATGCTTATTTTTTTGGTTCTCCATTACTAACTAAAGTACTACTATATTTAGAGCACCTAATATAGAGAGAACAAAAACTATGGAGTCAGATACATAAACTTAGTTTTCTGTGAATTTGATGATATTGACAGTTTTGAGCTTCCATTTTCTTCCAGGTCTTTTGCAAAGACAAAAGGATACAAAACAAAGGTGAATTTTTGAAAACTCTCCTGACAGAACAACTGTATCAAATATAGTATATTGATAGTCTACTACTTAGGAAACACTTGCTACCTTAATTCTCAATGGAGTGCTAGTTTCATTTGGGCTACAACTTGTCCATGTAAAATAAAATGACATGATATTTCTCAACTTCTCTTTTTGATAAGGCTGAGCATGCAGTAATGTACTATAAAATGACATATAAGCATAAACATTTGTGGAGAATTTCCGAAGTCTCCTTAAATGAAGATGATTTGCACACTTCTTTATTTTTCCTTCCTACAACTCAGAAATATAGAAACAATCATTTTGAATGCACTTTTTTGAAAATAATAGAGTTAAAGTTCTCAACATACCTGTATTCTGATTCTAATGAAAAATCTATCCTACTAGCCCTTGCTTGAGGTAAGATGATTGTTTGTTTTTGTACTTCATTTATGTAACTGGAAAGCAGATCCTTAACTTGTGTAAAGAAATCAAATTTTTGCCAGGAGTTATAGTGCACAGTTGGTTACCCACTACGAAAACCAATGTGGAAGTTTCTAGTAAATAAATAAATAAATAAATAAATGACATGCAATCCATCTGTACCACTTCTGAGTGTATACTCAAAGGAATCTAAGTCAGAGCTAAGTAAGAGGACCGATAATGAGGAAATAACTAGTAATCTTTATAGATACTGTCTTTTTTTTTTAATTAGTTTTTATTGATGCTTTGTGCATTTCATACATTTTTTCCAATTCAGTTCAGGCTTATTTCCCTTTCCCTCCCCCCCCCACCCCCACCCCATCCCAGATCATGCATTCTGCCATAACTGTCCTGCATCTTTCTCTCAGTTTTTTTTTTTATTATGCATTTTTAGCTATAAGTGATAATCCATGAGTACAAGCATCCTTCATGCAAACCTATTCTGCGGGCTGTTGTGCCCAAACACCCTACAGCCCACAATCCAGTGGGGGGTGACAGTGTGTTTGTTCAATCAAGTTGATCAAATGAGTGTCCAGACTACATTGCTGTAGTTTCACCTTCACCCCAATGCCGAGCCCTTACATTCTACACGCCCCCTCTTCCGCAGTTGTTCCTAGGCTTAGGAAAAAGGGGCAGCAGGTGGAGAGAGGTAAAGTGCCAACTCTCCTTGGAAGCTGTTGACATTGGGACTGTGGTCATTCTGGGCTGTTTCCTTTCATGGGCTGACAGTTTTGTCTCAGGAATAACCTTTCGATCCTACTAATGAAGAAACAAGCAATTAGTCTGGAATGCCCAGAGAGTGTTTACCAAAGCCACTAAACCAATAAACGGCAAATATGGGTTCTCCCTGAGTCAAGCAAGACTCCACCGTGTCAGCCACCAGCTACCCCTCACCTGCCTGGAATACTGTGGCAGGCAGAGGCAGCCATGTGCCTGTATATCCCAAATCTAAATTGGGCTATTGGGCTCTCCCCTTGGAGAAATAACCATGGCTGATGTTCCACAAGCTTATATCCTCTGCAGGTTAGGAGATGTTATAAAGCCACCGTAAGACCCTGTCATATTTAAGTGGAAAAAATGTAATTCATGGATTAACATATCCAAAACATGTGTCTATGCAAAGTAACCTACATAACTATTTGTGCTGCTTAAATACCTAGATACTCTGTCTTTTAAGTTTAGTGTAAAAATATTTCTCTCAGCATAGAAAGCACACTTAGCCTATTCCAAGGAACACAAATCAAGCTTCTCATTCACTGAATTTGGTCCAAATTCCAGGATCTAAGTGTGTTTTTTCACAAGTCTGTTGCAGCTCTTTATAGATTTTGTGGTTCCAAAAGAATTTTGGGCTTCCTTAGTCCATTTCTGTAAAGAATTTCATAGAGATTTTTGAATATTTTATTGACACTTTAGATCACCTTGTGTAAAGTAGACATTTTAACAATCAGTAAGTCTCTATTCGTTAATGTGGATGTATTTTCAGTTTATATGTCTCCTTAATTTTATTCAATTAATGTTGTTTATTTTTCAAGGTGTAAAGTGTCTCTAGTCACTTTGGATAAATTTGGTTATGATTAATTTTTATCAGGATGGGATGTTAAGTATAGATTAGATTTTCTTAATTTTCTTTTGGCAGAGGTTTTGAATATGTTTGGATTTTTTGAGACAAAGTGTCATAGCTGAGGCTACCGGCTCAACTGAGATCCTCCTACCTTGTACATTGATGATAACAATTTCCTCCTAATTGAAACATGTACTCTAGGAGACTCAGAAGGTAAATGAAACATTACATACTGGGAAAGAGAAACTTGCAAGATTCTCAAAGTCACCCTCCCCAGCTGTATCAATGGAGTAAATCAAATCTTTGATATAGACTGCTGACTAGCANGCTCCCCAACTGTAAATTGGAGACAACTATTGTAGAGGTAATCTCTTATAAAACCGGTAAAACTGCTTTCTTTAATTGACTACTAGACATGGGAACTGTGGAAGGGATTACTCTCTGTTCAGAACCAAATATAATACTAAAGTCCTAGGGCTATGCACTCAGGCAAAATATATTAATACAGGAGCTCTGACATCAGCAATGGATTGTTCTACCAGGTGGATGTTGGCCAGGGGATCCAAGGCCCCACAAAAGGTAAGGGCTCCTTGCCTCTAAGTTGGGATACCTACAGGAGGAGAGGCAATAAGACCCTGCTGCCGAAGACCTGACGTTAACATGGGAGGGATGTATTGAGACCACACATGCAAGTGTACAGATGGCCTCTGGAATGCCAGAGAGTGTTACCAAAGGCCACTAAACCAATAAAGCAAATATGGGTCTCCCTGAGTCAAGCAAGACTCCACCGTCAGCACCAGCTACACCTCACCTGCCTGGAAATACTGTGCAGCAGAGGCAGCCATGTGCCTGTATATCCCAAATCTAATTGGCTATTGGCTCTCCCCTTGGAGAAATAACCCATGGCTGATGCCACAAGCTTACATCCTCTACAGGTTAGGAGATGTTATAAGCCACAGTAAGACCCTGTCATATTTAACAGGGGGGAAAATTGTAATTCATGGATTAACATATCCAAACATGTGTCTATGCTAAAGTAACCTACCATAACTATTAGTGCTGCTTAAATACCTAGATACTGTCTTTTAAGTTTAGTGTAAAAATATTTCTCTCAGCATAGAAAGCACACTTAGCCTATTCCAAGGAACACAAATCAAGCTTCTCATTCACTGAATTTGGTCCAAATTCCAGGATCTAAGTGTGTTTTTTCACAAGTCTGTTGCAGCTCTTTATAGATTTTGTGGTTCCAAAAGAATTTTGGGCTTCCTTAGTCCATTTCTGTAAAGAATTTCATTCAGATTTTGAATATTTTATTGACACTTTAGATCACCTTGTGTAAAGTAGACATTTTTAACAATAGTAAGTCATCTATTCAGTTAATGTGGATGTATTTCAGTTTATATGTCTCCTTAATTTTATTCATTAATGTTGTTTTATTTTTCAAGGTGTAAGTGTCTAGTCACTTTGGATAAATTTGTTTATAAATATTTTATCATTATGGATGTTAGTATAGATTAGATTTTCTTAATTTTCTTTTCAGAGGTTTTTAATTTTTGGATTTTTGAGACAAAGTGTCATAGCTGAGGCTACCCTCAAACTCATGATCCTCCTACCTTTAACATTGTATAACAATTTCCTCCTAATTGAAACATGTACTCTAGGAGACTCAGAAGGTAAATGAAACATTACATACTGGGAAAGAGAAACTTGCAAGATTCTCAAAGTCACCCTCCCCAGCTGTATCAATGGAGTAATAAACTCTTGATATAGACTCTGATCAGCAAATCTGCAGAAGAGATATACTTCTACATTTGGAACTCCTTCCAGGAGAACTACAGTGGGTATTTACAGTGCTGGAGCTGTTTTTGTGTCATCATTGCTCTTGTAAATAATTATTCACCTGGTTAGTAACCCCCCAAAACTCATTGGTTCACCAAGTCGCTCATTGGTGCAATTGTTATTTTTTGGGTAGCCCACTAGTGTGGGCTCCCTTTCTGTGTGACTAGATAGTGTGTTGCATGTCTTTCCAGGAAAAGTCCATCATACAATTGTCATCAATTGATGGGATTACAGATACATAGCATCACACCTGAATAGACTATTAATACTGAAGAGAAACACAAATAATATTTATGTTGATGCTGTATGTTATAACTTTGCTTACCTAATTCATTTATTAGTTTTGGAGGTTCTGTGGAATCTTTATGGGTTTGTTAGATATAAAATGTTTATATATATATACACATTAGTTTAGTTATAAAAATGTTACCTAAAGGCTCAATTGTTAGAGTCTGGGATTTTAGGTATTTGCCACCATTAGTTGTGAAAAAGGAACATTTATATCCAAGTAGAAACTTATAAATAGATATTTATTGTATGATTTTTATTACCATAAAAATACTTGTGTGTGGTGGTTTGGATGAGAATGTACACTTAGGCTCCATGTACTTGAACACTTTGGTCCCCAGTTTGTGATGCTGTTTGGGGAGGGTTATTAAACCTTTATAGGAGGTCTGGGCAGGCTATGTTAAGACCTGCACTTACCTGAAGTTGCGATCACCTAGCTTTCTGCTCAGGCCCTTTGCTACCATGGCTTCACAACCATAATGGTCTGTTACTCTTGAAAATATAAGCTCAAATAAATTTTCCCTTCTCTAAGTTGCCTTGGTCATGGTGCCTTTATTACAGCAAAAGAAAAGTAACTAATGCAGAAGTTGATACCGGAGAGTAGGCTGTAGATGTGAAGAATCTGACCTTGTGAATTTTTGGAGGAATATGGAAGACTTTGGAAGTTTGGACTAGGAAAGTGGTTGAATGTTGTAAGCTAGCTTAACAGGACTTTTTGGTGCAAAGCTGGAAGAAAGTGGTGCTGAGAACAAAGTAGTTCCAGAAGGAATTAAGGACTTAAGCAGCAACTGGGATATTTTAGCAAGGAGTTGGGCTGAAGTCTGGCTACAGCCTAAGAGCTAGCTTAAGGCTAAATTGAGAAGTAATGGACTAATCTGGCAGAGGACATTTCAAGACAGTCTTATGTAGAATTGGTGGTGTGGTTATTAATGGTAAGTATTCTGGAGACCTACAGTGAAAAAGAGCAAGTGGAGCACAAAGAAACGCAGAAATTACAGCTTGGGTAGAAAAAGAGCACTAGGAAAATTAATGTTGGATCCAAGGCAGATGCTGAAGGAGAGGCTCTCTTTGATAAGGAGATTAGAGCCAGTAAGGAGAGGTCTATGGATTTACATTTAAACAATAAAAAGGAGTACCTTTAGGAAAATAGGAGAAAGTGTAAAAAAGTTTTCTCCTAGAAAACTGAAACTCATAAAAGCTGCTGGTAAAGTGGATGTAGTGGTCCAGTATCAATTCCAAACTGGCAGCCAAGCTTGACAGTGTCCTTTCATCTGATGCTGGTTTTACAGGTTTGAAAGATGCAAGAGTGAAGGGGTCATTGGTTCTTTACAGTTTCAGAGAGCCACTGAGATCAGGAAGCATACAGCAGGGGTGTCTCTGCATAAAGAAATCTTTGACAGGACATTGAGTGAGGCTGTGAAGGTGAAGCCTGCTTGCCAGCAGAGACCCCAGGACACTGGGTATACTAGAGCTGTGAGACAGAGTTCTATGCAAAGGAGAGCTGCATTAAGAGAGTGGTATAGCTCAAGAGTGAGATGTATGTTGCACACAGCAGCAAAGCTGGAGTGTTTGAGCCATCTAAGCCTTTTGGAAGTGAAGTCCCAGAAGTTGGACATGGAGCTACAGAACTTGATATTTGTCCTATTGGTTTTTGGTCTTGTTTTGATCCAGTATTTCTTCACTATGTACCCATTCCTCTGTTTTTAATGGGAATTTGTATTCAATTACATTTGAATTAGTTGTCTTTTGATTTTACAGGGGCTCACAGTTAAGATATTGCCTTGAGTCTCAGAAAATAGACTCTGGACTTTTAAATACTATTGAGACCAGTAAAGACTATGGGGACATTAGAAGGTGGACTAAATGCATTTGGAATTTTATATGGTCATGAGCCTATGGTTGACAGTAAATAGAATGTGGTGGTTTGAATGTGGATGTCCCCCACTGGCTTCGTTTGGTCCATAGTTTGTGGCACTATTTGTGGGTGATGGTCATGGAGCCTTTAGGAGGTATGACCATGCTCAAGCAAGCAGGTCACTGGGGTGGACTTTGAGACCTCTTGAGCTTTGCCAGATATACAGCTACTGTATGCTTCCTGTGCCTGCTTGAAGGTGGGATTATTTGGTTTTCTGCTCAGGCCACCTTGGCTGCTATGCCTTCCCTGTCACTATGGACTCTTGGAACTGTAAGCTCCAATAAACTTTTCCTTATCCCAGTTTCCTTGGTCATGGTGATATTACAACAAAAGAAAAGTAACTAACACAACTAGAAACAAAAATATTTCATAGGTGAAACAATAATAGTAGAGCCATTACATGAAATACATTGATAACAATGAAAAAAACATTTTTGATACATTAAACAATTCAATCTAGGAGAATTATCTTAAATAAAATAACAATTTCCAAATAGTCACTCGGATGGTTGATAGTGATAATCGTCAGCTTGACTGGATTTATAATCACCTTGGAGGCTCACCTTTCATCTTGGATGTGAGGGCATTTCCAAAGAGCTTTACTAAGGAAGACATTGAATGTGTTCTTCCCATGAGTTAGTATATCTGCCTGAATAACAAAGGAGAAAGCAAGCTGGGTACCACTATTCATCTCTCACATTACAAATGCTCCCATCACTATACTTTCCTGCCATGATATACCTTCAAAATGTGAGGCGTAAGAAACCTTTCTTTAACAAAAGCAGTTTTGTCATCAGCTGTTTTTGTCACCGCAACAAGAAAAGCAATTGCATATTGTAGGATTTCATTTATTTGGTAGTTTTGAAATGGCAAAATTATTATAGAAATATACAAAAGATTAAGCAATACTTGGGGCTTTTCAAATGATGACTTTGTAAAATGCATTAATAAATTTTGCCTCTTGTCTCTAGAAGAGATTTTATAGAATAGATGTTAGTGTTAGGTTCGGTTCATTTTTGAGGGGAAACTCGGCGCAGAGAGGAGAAAAATGTCAGGACTCTGATGAGAAGAAAGTCCGGTTTATTTCAGGCATGGTGGCTGGCTGATGAGAAGAAAGTTGGGTTTATTTCAGGCATGGTAGCTGGCCAGCCTGTGTCAGGATTAGGATGACCAGCAAACAGAATGTCCCAAGGTGGCAGTTTTTATACCCAAGCACACAAGGAAATAGGCTTACAATGAAACCAGTGTGGGAAGATAGGGGAATGGTCGTAGGTGGATCTGTGGCTGGTATCAGTAGAAGCATCTCGAGATAAACTGAGGCTTGTGACTGGTATCGGTAGGAGCCTGATTGGAGCAACATTCTTAGAACTTCTACCTCAGTTGGCTTCCTGGAAAATCCCCAACCTAGGTGGGCTTAAGACCATGCAGTTAGTTATTTAAATATTTGTCTCAGTGGATACACTTGGGACTGGAAATCATATTTATTAATTTGTATACAATTAGTTTAATTGCTCTATGTTACAGAGATAATGAAATTATATATTTTGTGTTTTGGGCACAAAGTAATATATTTTATTGATAAAATTAATAACAATAACTCTTATTCATTGTGTGCTTGTCACTATATTAAATTGAGGCAAGGATCATTTAATGGTAAGAAAGTTGATCACAGGCAGTCAGTAGCATAGAAAGCTAAGTTTCAAATGTAGGAAAACCAATTCAAGAGTCCATTCTGTTCTCTACTATCACTATATCCTTGTTTTTCTCCATAGTTCTGCAGTAATGGTTCCCTAGCCAGCAGGGAGGAAGCTTCCACTTCAGTCCTAGCTTGATTTCTCTGTGTCCTGTATCCAAAGTGTTTGTTGTCAGAAATGTGGATGGCCAAGAGCAACGGAACTAAGCTGTATTGTTTAGGGATCCTACAGCAGCTCTCTGGCCAACAACTCATAGTAAGGTATCCTATACTTGTTACTAGGAGGGTATATAGGTGATTAAGATGGATTGAAATATTATGTATGAAATACACAAAAATTCAATTAAAATATTTATCATAAAAATTTAAAAATGCTCCATGGTTTCCAGGAGCATTATTATCAAATCATGCCAGGTATCTCTGTTTAAACTGACTTTAAAAGTATGCTCTTTATTTTATTTATACAGTAGTAAGTTTCTATGTTTTCTTCATACATGTTTGTTCCAATCTTCCCCTGAACCTTTTCCTTATCCCCAGCTTTCATCTCTTTTTAGATTTTATGAACTCTAATATTCCTGAAGCATACTTTCATATCATACATGTTTTGTTCTCCTCGCTACTCACAGACCTCCGTCCACTTCCCATCCATACTATTACTTCCTTGCCTCTGTAAATACTCATTCCAATTTTAACACATAATTGTAAGCATGTCAAAGTTAGGATTTGCCTAGGAGAGAGAACATGCTGTGTTCATTTTGGCGGGGCCTGACTTACCTCATGTAGTGTATTTTAATGAAAAATTCATAATATCATTTTCTTTATTGTTGAATAGAATCCCATTGTGTATATGTACTGCATTTTCTTTCTCCAATCATCAGTTGATGACCATTTTAGGCTGATTCCATTTCCTGGCTACTGTGAGTAGTACAGTAACATATATGGAAATCTTAGAGTATAGAGTCCATTGGGTATATGCCCAGGAGTGTTATAGTGAGTAGTATGGGAGTTCAATTTTTAGATTTATGAGAAACTCCACACTGATTTTCATACTAGCTGCACTACTTTACACTCACACCAATAGGGAATAAAGGGTCTCCTTTCTCCAAATTCTTGTTTTATGTTTTTTTTTTGTTTTCTTGATAAGAACCATTGATTAAGTTTTAGTAATTTATCATTTATAAGGAATTAATCCTTTCATTTATTTCAAAATGTTGTGCTGAGCTTTGTGTCACTACTGTCCTTGTGGTAATTGTAGGATTTATAGTCATGTGTCCAATTTAATTTCCATTATTGGTAGTCTATATAATACCTCATTTTTTTTCTTGGAAAGTTTTGCTATGTGTCCATAAATTTTATTGACTTTTTTCAAAGTCAGCTTTTATTTCTTTGATTTTCTCCATAATATTTCTGTTATCAATATTACTGCCTTTGTTATTATTTATTCCTTTGTTTGGGTTTACTTTGCTCTTTTATTCTAATATAATTTTGTGTCAGTTCAAGTATTTGTGAGTATATGTGTGTGTGTCTGTGTCTGTGTATGTGTAATAAAAAGCAAGCATCTAGCTTAATTTTTCTACATGTAGCTGTTTAGTTTGATCAGATCATTTGTTGAAGATGTTGTTTTATCTCTAGCATATAACTTTTTGTCTCTATGTCAAAAATCAGGTGGCTGTAGGTGCATGGACCGATATCTGGCTCCTCAATTCTATTCTACTTATCAATGTGTTTGCTTTTATGCCAGTCCCATTCTGTGAATGTTACTATCATTTTATAGTCTTATTTATAATCATGGATGGTGGATATTTCTAGTAGTTCTTTTATTGGTCGGGATTGCGTTGGATAATCTGCATGTCTTGTGTTTCCATGTGAAATTTACAACTATGTTTTCAATTTCTATGGAGAATTGAATTAGAATTTTGATGGTGATTGCACTGATCATTTGGAGAAGGATGGCCATTTTCACAATACTAATCCTACCAATCTATGAACATGGGAGGTCTTTTCATCTTTCATATCTTCTTTAATTTATTTTCTCAGTGTCTTAATGTTTTCATTATAGAAGACTTTCATTTCCTTGGTGAGATTTATTAATAGATACTTTTTGAGACTAATGTGGATTGAATAAACAACTCCGGGATTTATCCATGACTTCTTTCTTGGTAGGTTTGCCATTTTCATATAGAAAGGTTGCCATCTGTTTACTTTATATCCTGATAATTTACTAAATGTGTTTATCAGCTTTAGAGGGTTTCTTGTAGAGTCTGATATTTCAATCATCACACTTGATTTTGTACATGAGTTTTGGGGATAGAAATTAGGTCCTCATGGTTGCAAAAACAATACTTTGCCTATTGAACTATCTCCCTAAATATTATTTTTCTGCCTTTTTAATGTGGGGGTTCAGATAATTGACTTGAATTTTCCTCTTTCCCAATGATCATTTTGTCCTAAAAATTTACCTTTCAGTTCATGTTTGTTTGGGCTCATATTTTATTATTTATATTATAAGTTTAGTTTAGCATAAACAGTGTATTAGTCAGTTTTCTGTTGCTGTGATAGAACCACCACAACCAGGAGAACTTATAAAAAGAAGAGTTTATTTGAGCTTACCATTTACAGTTACAGGGGAATTAGAGTCCATCATGGCAAGGAGATATGCTGGCAGGAGGAGCTGGACCAGAAAGCAGGCACAGGAAGCAGTGACTAGAGATTGGCAAAGCTTTTTGGAACTCTCTAAGCCCAACCGAGGTACCTCCATCATAGCCATACCTTCTAAGACTTCCCAATTCAGTGCCACCAACTGGGGACAAAACTTTCCAAATACTTGGAGCATATGGGGGACATTCTCATGCAAACCACCACACACTATTAATTATATCATGGCATCTTCATGCGTATGTAGCTATACTTTGTTCTCATTTCTTCTCTCCTCCCCCACTCTATCCTCTTGAATTTATATTATTATGTATTGATGCATTTGTTTACAATTAAATTTGGAAACAACTATTGGTGAAATTTTGGATTCTGTACTATGTACCACCCAGTGGAGAGTGGTGAGAGACATTCTATTGTTATAAGGAAGTAGAACTCCAGGTTCTGTTTGTGGTTTCCTCTGACATGAGAAGCTGGTATAATTACTGTTATTAAGAATCAAAGTTTTATATTATTATTTAGTGTGTTCTCTGATATCATGATTTTTGGGCAAGGAGGTGTGCTATTTTATAGCTAAGTTATAAAGCCTAACCTTTCAATTTGACTTTATTTGTATGGGTAGGGTAGGATTATATGTTTTTCCATATTATTTGCCTGGAACAGGAGACTCTTACCTACAAATATTGTCTTTAGTGTCTTCCTTTTTCTGGTACATTGGGAAACAGAATTGACTTTGTTTCTATCTGCACTTACTGACATTTCTGGCTTGCTGGGTTCTCTAGCACCCTGTCTTATAGACAAGAAGAATGAAGGAAAGCCAAGAAACTCATTTTCCCACATTGGCTATGGGGTCTCAAGTTTCTTAGCAGCTCTGTCTTCTTTATTCCACCTTACAGAGTCTTTTCTTCATGTTTATGTATGCAGTCTAACAAAATTTTACTTATATAAGAAACACAGACATGTGCATCAATTCTATCTGGTTCAAAAGTGAAATTCAGGAAAATTTAGGATTTTCATAAGAAAAAATAGACAAATTGAATATGTTTATATATCAAGAAGTAAATACAGATATCATGATTTATGACACACATAAAAGAGGAGTAGAATATTTTTCATTAATAATGTTAGGGCAATCAGACATACATATAGAAATATGAGTTTTGTGATACTTTATAACATCTATAATTACAGATATATTCCGTACCAAGAAAAATTAAAATTCTAGAAGAAAATAGAGAATTTTCATGATTTTTTATAGGGCATGAAAGTCAGTAAATTGGATAATAGTGCTTTTGGGATGCTGGAAATAGCATAAAAATTAAATACAAGGAGAAATTATTTGGAGTAAATATAATTGGAAGGATATATTCAGAATATATAAAACTGTCTATTACAAATCAGTAAGGAAAATGTCACAGCCCAATCAAAAACTGGACAAGTGTCATAAGAATATTTAGAAAAGAGCTTACCAGATGGCTATTTCTTAATTCTGTAATTATGAAAAAAGGTAAAATAAATCTACAGACTTCTTGGATTATATTTAAGTAAAACTATAAGTCCACAATAAAAGACCATCAGGTCTAGCAAGGTAGCTCAGCAGGTAAAGGCTCAGCAGGTAAAGGTACCTGCAACCAAGCCTGGAGGACCTGAGTGTAATCCCTGGATTTCACATAGTGGAAGAATAGCACTAGTTGTTCCCACTGCTATCCACTGACTTCCACAGCACATTTTTGCATATGAGCATGCAGAAACACACACACACACACACACACACACACACACATACACACACACACACACACACACACATACACACACACACACACTTGCACATGTGCACACATGGGAGGTGAGAGAGAGAATAAATAAATGTGACAAAATAAAAACAAAAAGACAAAATAAAAATGTCCATATACTTGGTAATTAAGTACACACATAATAAAACTCCATGGATCATGCAGGGTATTTCAAGGAAAAAAATGAAGGATAACTAGGTAAGACAGCATACTAACATGTACCACCATGTAACCTAATGAAAGAGAAGAGTCAGAATAAGAAAAAGATAGATTATTTTCCAAAGACAGAAAGAGAGGAAGTACTTTTGTAGTGTGATCAAAGTAAGTGAAAGAGGCAAAAAAAAAAAAAAAAAAAAAAAAAGCAAGTGGCATGTTCTCTTATAACACCAGCTGACCTGAAACTTGTTATGTAGACCAGGGTGGCCTCAGGTTTCTTCTGCCTCCTGAGTGCTGCGATTAAAAGCATGTGTCACCAAAGTGGGCAACAAAAATACTTTAAAATGTGCATTGTATGAAATTTCAAAGCATTAGTAAAAGTATTATTTGAACATGGTTCTTAAAAATACAAATTTGTAGCCGGGCATGGTGGCACACATCTTTAATCTTAGCATTTGGGAGGCAGAGGCAGGTGGATCTCTGTGAGTTCAAGGGGCCAGCCTGGTCTGCAGAGTGAGTTCTAGGCCCGCTGGGGCTACAGGAAGACCCTGTCTCAAAAAAGACCAAAAAAGCTGGGTGTGGTGGCTCATGCCTTTAATCCTAGCACTTGGGAGGCAGAGGCAGGACGTTCTCTGTGAGTTCAAGGCCAGCCTGGTCTACAGAGCAAGTTCCAGGACAGCTGGGGCTACAGGGAGACCCTGTCTTAAAAAGATAAAAAAAAAACAAACAAACCCAAATTAGTAAATACTACAAACTCTAATTTTCTTAGTAATTTTTTATAGTTTCCTGAATTAAGTTTTAGTATGCTGTTTGTCTTTGGTACCATTTCTAGAATCTTTAAATGATTTATATATTTTATTTATTCTTTTTATTTTATGTGTATGAGCATACTGCCTGCATATGTGTAAGTGATCCTGTGTTGTGCAGTTCTAGTGGAGGTCAAAAGAAGGCTTTGCATCTCCCTGGAACTGGAGTTGCAGATGGTTCTTAGTAACAGTGTAGGTGCTGGGAATCAAACCCAGGTCCTTAGCAAGAGTACCCATTGTTCTTAACTGTCGAGCCATATCTCCAGCTCCGTACTGTTATTTTTTAAGATAATTCTATTTATTATTTTGTGTATATGAGTATTTTGCCTGCAATATGTAAGCATGCCTTATGTGTGCAGTATCTGAGGATGCAGGTGAGGACATCAGATCCCTTGGAACTTGAAGATATGGACAGTTGTTAGCTGCTTATGAGTACTGGGAACTGCAGCTATGTCCTCTGCAACAGCAGCCAGTACTCTTATCTGCTGAGCCATGTCTCCAGCCCAAATTTAAATATTTTTAACTCCACCATCACTGGGAAATAGGGAAGTGGAGCTCCTCACATTGTCATATTAGAAATCAAAGTTTACTGTTAATTTTTTGAATTTTGATAATATATAGGATGTACAAGTAAATACAAAGGAGTTTTTAGGTGTAGAAGAAAGTCATATTCACTTAGGTATGGAAAATGAATTTAATCTTTTAAGGGTTTTCTACACTGCTTTCCATCGTGGTTGTTTGAGTTTACATTCCCATCAGCAGTGGATGCATGTTCCCCTTTCCCCAGCATTTGGTATCTTTTGTTTTCTTGATCCTAGCCAGACTTATTGGAGTGTGATGATATCCTAAAGTGGTTTTAATTTGTGTTGCCTTAATTATTAGTGATTTTGAACACTTAAAATTTTTTTTTATTTATTTTTGTATGTGTATGAATGTACTGTCTGCATGTAGGGCTGTGCATCCATGTCATGCAATGCTGCAGAGGTCAGAAGAGGGTGTGGGATTCCCCTGGAACTGGAGTTAAAGATGGTTCTCAGCCACCATTGTGGGTGCTGGGGATTGAACCCGGGTCCTCTGCAAGAGTGGTCGACGCTCTTAACCACTAGTCCATCTCTCCAGCCCCTAAATATTTATCTTTTTTTCTTTTTAAGTTTTTCCTTTTTTGGTATTTTTGAGGCAGGTCTCCCTTTTAGTACCAGCTGTCCTGGAGCTCACTCTGTAGACCAGGCTGGCCTTGAACTCACAGAGATCCACCAACCTCTACCTCCCGAGTGCTGGGATTAAAGGTGCACACCACCATGCCCAGCTGATTTTGAACACTTTTAAAGACATTTCTCAGCCATCTTTAATTTCTCACTTGTGAAGTCTCCATTCAGCTCTTTACTCCATCTTTCGTTTGAGAGATTTGTTTTCTTACTTTTTTTGTTTTTGAATAGTTTGTATATTTCTGGATGTTAATGCTCTGTCAGATGTATCACTGGTGAAGGTTTTCTCCCACTCTATGGGTTTTCTCTTCACTTCATTGATTGTTTCTTTCACTGTACAGGAGCTTTTTAAATTTTATTTATTTTTGTATGTGTATGAATGTACTGTCTGCATGCAGGTTTGTGCACCCGTGTCATGCAATGCCACGGAGGTCAGAAGATGGTCTTGGATTCTCCTGGAACTGGAATTCTCCTGGAATTGGAGTTACAGACGGTTCTTAGCCACCATGTGGGTGCTGGGGATCAAACCCGGGTCCTCTGCAAGAGCGGTCAGCACTCCTAACTGCTAGGCCATCTCTCCAGCCCCACTGTACAGGAGCTTTTAAGTTTAATTAGGTTTCACTTGTCAGTTGTTGACCTTATTCTCTGTGCAGCTGGTGTCTGATTTAGAAAGTCTTTTCCACAAATGAACCCTAAACACAAAAGACAGGAAGAAATAAAATCAGAGCAGAAATCAATGAAATAGAAACAAAGAAAACAATACAAAAAATCAATGAATCCAAAAGTTGGTTCTTTGAGAGAATAAACAAGATAGGCAGATCTCTAGCCCAGTTAACCAAAAGAAAGAAAGAACAACTCCAAATCAATAGAATCTGTGATGAAAGGGGAAATATCACAACAGACAATGCAAAGATCCAGACAATTATATGGGAATACTTCAAAAACCTATACTCTACTAAGTTTGAAAACCTAAGAGAAATGGATGAATATCTGAAATCCTGGGAATCACCAAAGCTTAACCAAGAAGAGATGGACAGCTTAAAAAGATCCATAATATATGAAGAATTTGAAGATATAATAAGAAATCTCCCAATTAAAAAAAAAGCCCAGGTCCAAATGGTTTCATGACAGAATTCTATAAAACATTTCAAAAAGACTTACAACCATTATTACTCAAAATGTTCAAAAGGATACTGAGGGAGGGAATTCTCCCAAATTCCTTCTATGAAGCCAGCATCACTCTAATACCAAAACCAGGCAAAGATACAATAAAAAAGGAGAACTACAGACCATCTTATGAATGAACACAGATGCAAGAATTCTCAACAAAATACTTGCAAACCACATACAGACCCACATCAAGAAGATCATCCATCATGACCAAGTTGGATTTACACCAGAGATTGTTCAACATATGAAAATCAATAAATATCATAAAACATATAAATGGACTGAAAGACAAAAACCACACCATCATCTCAATTGATGCAGAAAAAGCCTTTGACAAAATCCAGCATCCCTTCATGCTTAAAGTCCTGGAGGGAATTGGATTGGAGGACTCATTCCTCAATGTAATCAAAGCCATATACAGGAAATCCACAGCCAATATCTTCCTAAATGGAGAAATGACAGAAGCATTCCCCTTAAAGGTAGGAACTCAGCAAGGCTGCCCCTTGTCACCACTCCTCTTCAATATAGTGCTTGAAACACATGCTAGGGCAATAAGGCAAGAAAAGGAAACTAAAGGAGTACTACTTGGGAAAAGAGAAAGTCAAGCGAACCCTTGTTGCTGATGATATGATTGTTTACCTAAGGGATGCTAAAAAAACTCCACCAGAAAACTCCTAGAAACAATTAAGAGTTTCAGTAAAGTGGCAGGATACAAAATTAACCTAGAAAAATCAGTAGCCTTTCTTTACACCAACAACAAGCAACTGAAGAAGGAATACAAGGAGAACTTCCCACTCACAATAGCCTCAAAAACAATAAAATACCTAGGAACAAACCTAACCAAAGACACCAAAAATCTCTACAAGAAGTTTTTAAACCCCTGAAGAAGGAAATTGAAGAAGACATCAGAAGATGGAAAAACCTCCTATGCTCATGGATCAGGAAATTTAATATAGTAAAAATGTCCATTCTACCCAAACTATTGTACAGATTTAATGCAATCCCAATTAAAATCCTCAAGAGTTTCTTCACAGGCTTGGAAAAAATCCTTAATTTCATTTGGAAAAACAAAAGACCTTGAATAGCCAAAGCAACCCTGAGGGAAAAGAACAACACAGGGTGGATCTCTATACCAGACTTTAAACTATACTCCAGGGCTATACTCATAAAAACAGCTTAGTACTGGCACAAAAACAGACCTGTTGACCAATGGAACAAACTGAAGAATCCAAACTTGAGCACATACAATTTCAGCCACCTCATATTGAGCAAAGGGGAGCCTAAGAAGACACAATAGAGAAAAGACAGCATATTTAACAAATGCTACTGATTTCATTGGGTACCCTGCTTGTAGAATGAGACTATATCATTATTTCTCACCCTATACAAAAGTCAAACTCCAGATGGATCAAAGACCTCAACTGGTAGGGAAACCCAAAACTCGTAGAGGGGGATAGAAAGATAAGTTTGGCAACAGGCCTACAACTAGACATAAAGAAAAGACTTCCTAAGAATCAGAGCAGCAGCTGCACAAGAATTAAGGTCAACACTGACAAATGGGATATCATTAAACTAAAAACCTTCAGTACATTGAAATAAACAATCAAAAGGAATGAAGAAGAAAGAACCCACTAGGTTGGAAAGGTGAAACGCTTCAGCTGCTGGATAACATCTGACAAAGCCATTGAATTACTGGGAAATAATAAAACGCAAAAAGCAAAATAAAGAAACAAAGTGAACCCACTCGACATAATCATTGAGACACATATACTTACAGAGACCTCTGTCACAATTGAAGAATAATATGTACTAAGACACATCTAGATACAAAGTGTATCAACATTAACCACTACAATTAAGGAAATACAATGTCAAAAACCACCTTCAATACCCTCTCACTCATTAATTCATAACCCGGCCAAAATCCAAGAAAACAACTGCCACCAAGTGGCATAGAGAGGATTAAAGGAAACAATATAGCACGCCACAGAACACTCATCAATTGATGGTGGGAATGTCAACTCGCACAGCCACTATGGAACAGTGTGAGAACCCTTGGGATACATCAGAATGAATCTTTTCCTCCCGACCCATTCATACCACTCCTGGACATATACCACAAGACTCATCTTAGCAGAGATACATGCACAGCCATGTTATTGCACCTCTCTTCACAAAAGCAAAGAACTGGACCAACCCAAGTCTCCCTCAACTGACGAGTGGGAGGAGAAAATGTGGTACATCTACAGCAATGGAGTTCTATGAGTGCAGCAGTAAAGAAAGAGAAAACACAAAAGGGTTATTTGCAAGGGTGCAAAAACGTGGATGATGGGCCCTAAAGCATATCCTGCTAAGCCGAAGTAACACGTCCTAGAAACACAACACGAGTTCCCCTCATCTGTGGATGCCTACACCAATTACCTATTTGTAATGGCAAACTGAAGCAACGTGTAATGGTGATCTGAAAAGCAACTGTCTCTTATAATCTTCTATTGTTAGAATAGACCTTAAAAAGAAATAAATAAATGTAAAAACGGGTTATAGAATTGAAGACAGCAAAAAAAAAAGAAAAACAGGAACCAAGACCTGAGGTCAGATTTACAGATGGCTCTGTACCATATCTAGGATCACCATAAGATAGACACTATTTCCATCATGATAGCGCGAACCCTGGGAAAAAAAAAACTCCCGTGCAAGGCTCTCCCTGTAAAAAGGAGTGGTCTGGACTAATGCCTGTATGGAACCCATGGAGAATGGCATATGGTCAGAGATTGTATAAATTTTGTGATTTATATCTAGATAATTATATATATATATATATATATATAATATATTTAATTTTAACTTTACCTTTTCAATATAGATTTAAGAAATAAATTAAATTCATAAAAAAAAAAAAAAAGTCTTTATGCTAAGTGAAGTAACACCTCCCAAAAAACAATAACAAAACGGTATCAACCTCTTTTTGTGGACACTAGCAACAAATCCCTAAGTTTCTAAGGTAAGATGAGCAACATTAACGTTATATTTCTGTTTCATCTGAAAGCACATGTGGCTCTTATAATGTAGAAAGCCCTGAGTGGGCCTTCTAGAATTAAGAACCTACCACTTAGTTTTAGACTTTATAATTTGTGGTATATGGGGTAGGGTATGTATGCATATTTTAGAGTAATTAAAATTGAAAGGGAAAAATGTGAACTACTAAAATGAATGTGGATTAACATACAGGTTCTATTTTCAGACCTTTATAATTTTTGGTGTATTGTACACACCACACGAGAAAAACACACACACACACACGCAAAGAGATATATATATATATATATATATATATATATGCAATACAAATTGGAGGGAGGTACAACAACAAAAGGACTCAGACAAAGAACTAACTGGAATAGTGGACTAGAAAACTTCTCCCCAAAACAATAAACCTCTGCATAGAAAAACTTCTAAAAAAACTCAGAAAAAGATACAAGACATGTATGGCAGAATGCATGAACTCTGGTGGGGTGGGGGCATGGAAAGGGAAATGAATCTAAATTAGACTGAGAAATGTTATATTAAATGCACAAAACTTCAAAAAAAATATTTTAAAAGAAAATGAATTTAAAATAAAAAGACATTTGCTTTTTTTAAGGATAGGATCTTGCTCTGTAGATCAGGATGTCCTTGAATGCACAAGCATCCTGTTTCAATCTCCAGAGTTCTGGAATTACAGATATGAAACACCAGACTTATAGACAGAGATACAAAATTTAAAAATATGTTTCTTTCACCTTTTTTTGCCCTGAATCACAGTTTCTGTCATGGGAAGGAACACAGAGTTTGACTGCAAAAAGGAGAATGAGATCTCCTTGTATGGAAAACCCATAATATGCATAAAATAGCATGTAATTCGTACCTCTGCACAATATTTACGATGCATTATAAGGTGAATAATACTGGTTATAAGTGATATGTATAGCAAGGCACAATGCTATTTTCAAAAACAAATCTCAAGTGTAATATATTATAAAAGTGTAATATATTATAAAAATGTAATATATTATAAAATATTGTGCTAATATATATTTATATACACAATTAAGAATTAAAATCTTGATTTTTTTCATTATTTCAGTTTTATTTGGTATATTATTAAGAAGGCAATGCTTGTTATACTTTTATAAATTAAACTGTTTCAAAATACTTAAATCTCTATAATCTGTCAGAATACATAGGTACATGAGTACTAGTTAGTATTAGTTAGTACATTTCTTCACAGTATAATGCAGAAACAAAGACCAAGAGATTTGAATTTTGACTTTCCCACTTCTACTACACTAGTTTTTCATACTACCACATTTAATGTAACAACCATCTATAAACCTAGTCTAAAAGGGACAATACCCTGATGTGTCTAGAGTCATTAATTCTAAGGAGCAGGCTAGAGATTTATGTTATATTGAAAAATTCAATGTAAAATAACTTTTATTCTGTTTTTGTCCTGTCTTATAATAATGCATAACATCAGGGCTGGAGAGATGGTCAAAGCTTTTAGATGCTCTTTCCAAAAACCTGAGTTTTATTTCCAGTACCTATATCTAGATGCTCACGTCTGCCAGTAACTCCAGCTCCTGGGATCCAGTGCCCTTTTCTAGACTCTGTAGACACCCACAAACATGTGCTATCGACACACAGACATAATAAACACATGGACATAAATAAAAATCATTCAAAATAAAATCTTTTAAAAAAGAATGAATAACATCTTTTCCTCCCGTAGGGAGACAGAAACTTCAATGATAACGTAGACCAGACCATTAAAAAAGTTGTTGGCCCATTCAGATCAGAACCCAGCCAGGATACCCTTTTCCATACATTTAGCTGCAAACACCAATGTGAATCTTTACTCTATGTCTCTGGTGATGAACTTTCCAAGACTAGGATGTTCTTTATTTCACATAAAAAGGCAAGTTACTAGAAATCTCAGCCTTTGGGTATCTAAATCACACACATGATCAATCACCTGTTGTGATTTGTTAAATTATTTAAAAGTGGTGTAAAATAAACCAGGTTGAAAAACAACAGGAACTACTTTCCAACTTAGCATTCCCCCTTATCTTCTCTCAGCATTTACCAAGAAACCAGCAATTTTCTTATTCTCCTTGTTTCTTTCTACTACTTTTTGTAGTATGAAAGCAGAAGCACATAAGCTGCAATTGAAAGGAAGGCAGGTAACCAGAGTAAGGAATCTAGAATGGTGCTGTGGTACAGTGCAGAGATTGCCAGCTTCTACAACAGAGAGATTGAATTTGAGTCTCTCCACTATCAAGTATTAATAGTAACAGTCACAACTAGGTCTTTTTTATCTTTCTGAGCTTCAACTCGTCTTCATGTGGAAAGTGTTATAAAGTAGATTTCAATGAAACACTTCCCTACTTCTTTCCCTCTCTGCAGTTTCTATTTAAAATATATCTTCCCTGTCTTCTTCCAAGAATCTCACTGTGGAGATGCTGCCATTTTATTGGACTATAGGTTCACTGGAACGTCCTCAGGCCTTTTGAGCCCTAAACCAATGCTTTGTGGTTTTCAGTCTACAAACTGCAAATGCAAAACAGATTTTGGATGAATACTTACATATCCTAGTGCTTTGCGTGCATCCAGCAGTTCAGACAGAACACTCTTAATGGAGTGGACTGGAGGGTGGGGCTTACTGCCAGTCACTGAAAGCTTCCTCTACTGGGGAACAGATGGGCTGTATGTCTGCCAGATCCTTGGCCCTGAAAGAAAGGGGTTTGCTAGAAGACTGGTCTTACTGTGGGCATAAGCTACGCCAAACCAGAGGCCCATGGGAGAGCATAAAGAGCATTAGAATAGGAATTACATAGTTGTGCAATGGAGCCTTGTACAAGTCACAACTCCTCTCTGCATACAGGTTTTTATTTTGAAAATGGGGATAATAACCTCTGATCCATGTATTTTACAAGGCAGCATTAAAATAAATCATAAGCATGTGTGCCATATAAGCTTCATTGCTCTGTTTACAAATGTGTTATTATTATTGGAGAGGGATTAATATACATACGCACCTCTAAAACTTTGAACTGGCAGAGCCTAAGATCAGGGCAATTTGTTAAACTAGGGTCCAAAGCCTTCTGGGTAACACAAAGAAGGTGACTTTGTTACTAATGATAAATATCAGAATCTGGAAGAAAAAGAATGACAAATGAGGCAATTTAGGCAAGAGGGCAATAATTGCTCCAGAAGGATGGAGTGCTCATCCTAAAGAGATAGAAATAAAAATATATACCTATTCTTAGGGGTATGGCTCGCTCATTTGTGAAAGATGTTGCACATAATAATGTACTATGGTATGTCTCTAAGGAGTTTTCTTGACATGAAATTAATTTGATTGCTCTTGGGGATGGGGGTAGGGGGTAAAAAATAGCTGCATTGTCAAGAGGGGCTGTTCCAAGATTTGACTTGAGGCTTGGAGGATGCATCCTACTCTAGGCAGAGAGGCTCAGTTGAGCAAAACTGTTTTTGCAAAGTGGACTCCAGACCTTGCAAACATAATGGGAAATAAACACCAATATTTCCCAATGAAGCAGAGAGAAGAAAAAATATTTTAAAAAGCCTTATAGTAATGTCCAGGAATGAGGTTCAAAGAGACTTGGGAAAAGAAAATGATGGCACAGGTCAGTGAAGTCCTGTGAAGGTGGACTAGATGGGGTGCGTAAGCTTCAAGAAACCAGGCTGCACAGAAGTTGGAAACATGTATTTTCTGCTCTTGCTTCCTTTTTCTTATTCATCATCTCAGTATCCCAGATCCTTGATTTGACCTTTTGTCCAGCATTCTCCAAGGCTCTTGCCTACAGAATTAGTACTATGAGACTGCAGTGTTGAGGCGGAGGCGGCAAGCCTAGCACCCTTGCCATTGTCTTCCACGGAGCTATACTTTGTTTTCTTTGCTTCAGTCCATATTTGCAGGCCTCACCTATGAGCTTTATTTGTAATCCTTTTATTTTTGTCTTTTTCCCCACAAATAAGGTTTTTATTTACAGGAGGGGAAGGAAGCCCTTGAAGGACACAAGATCTGTCCCCAGGGCAGCCAGTCTGTAGCAAAGCTGGGAAGTGACTGTGGTTTCCTGAGTCCAGGTCCTGGTTCTCTTCTCCCCATCTCTTGCCTATAGAAGGCTATGTGTGTATGAAAAAAATTAACACATGTTTATTTAATGAAAGTATGAGTGAGGAGTTAATTTTCAATAAATGTTCAGTGATTGGTATATTAAACATTCTTTCCCAGAAAAAAAACGACGAATGGTATCCCTCATCTGTGGATGCTAGTGCCAATTACCCAGTTGTAAGTATTTCCTGTGCATGGCCCCTTGAGCTTTTGTCCAAAGCAGTTGGGATTGATGCATATTGGAAACAACAACAACAACAACAACAGAAAGGACTGCATCAAAGAACTGACTGAAACAGTGAATTTCTGTTCAAAACAGTCAACTTCCACATGGAGAATATTGAGAAAGACTGAGAAAGAGATGAATAGCATTTTTTGCAGAATGCATGAGCTCTGGAGGGGTGGGGGGATGGGGGGGACACAGGTCTAGATTTGATAAAAAATATATGTATAAATAAATAAATTTAAAAAACAAAAAACATTCTTTTATTCGGTTGGGGAGCACTTCTGACTCCTTATTTACACTCATAATTCATTTTCCTCATACCTTATCAGTTATTAACAGTTACCTGTTTCTGCCCTATATAACTCTGAGCTACTCTTCATCCTCCACATACAGATTTTAATCATTTCTGCCTTTTTGATTCTTTTTCTTATCCCCTCCTACTTCACTGATTCATATGAAGATTTTTCTCTTTCCAACAAGCATCGGAGTGACACAAAGGCAACACTTCATGTACTGACAAATTAATCACCTGCGGTTGCATAAGTTCCATGTTAGAATTTGTGGCTCTATCACAGCTCATTGGAAGAGAGTACCATCATTGAGTAGTATATTATTGAATGTATACTATCAGAAAGCCAGTAGGTAGGAGGGATGTGAGTGGCAGCACATGGAGCTTGTAATTGTTAGCTTGAACCAGCTCCTTTGGCTAAATGGACTGAGAATATTCCCAGCTTTCGATTTTACTTTATTTGAAATATTAACAATTGGATCCATCCTAGCTCTCATGTTCACCTTGACTTCTTCCAATTCCATTGAGAAGGCTTGGGGAAGCTGTTCTTGAATATGGAATAAGTTGGATTTTTAAAAACTTTTAATTTATTATTTATTTATTATTTATTGCACAGTGTTCTTGTTTTATTTATTTTTAACTGAGCTTTTGTACATTTCATACAAGAGTTATTAATCAAATTTAGACCCCCTCCCTCTTCCATGTCCCCCAACCACATTGTCCAGGTCTTAAGCTAAGTTCTATCCAGTCAAGTATTTATACCCAGATGTCTTCAGAGCAGATTTTCATCCACCATGGTCTAGTCAGTCTATCTAGAGATCTTAAAGTATGTCTACTGTCCCTCACCCAGCAGACCAGGGCCAACCCGCTGCTCATTTCCCTTGGTCCACTCTGGGCCCTTGTCTGATCCAGTTGACCTAGCTCCTGTGTTCAATGCCAGCATGGCTACAAGTTCACATTTGTGCAAGCTTCCAGTGGCCTGAAAAACCTCTGCTTCCCTATATTCATATCCAACCCTGGCCCTTACAATCTTTCTACCCACCTCTTCCACAATGGTCCCTGAGCTGTGGGTGCAGTGTAATAGAAGAGTCCTGTTCAGGGACACAAACTAAGTTGAAAGGACTTCATTACCCACGACCATAAGCTAATGTCTAGGAGGGAGATGTTGGGAGAGTAGGGAGAAGGTTCAGAGTTTAAGGAATGTTGTGTTTTCTCTTGTTTGCATATGCCCAGTCCAGATTCAGAAAATGGCTAGTAGATAAAGAGAACAAAAAATATTTTATCATAGCAATAGAGAAGAAATTATGAAAAAAAGGCCTAGTTAGAGAAAAGTGCTGCACATACCACTATTAAAGTGGTCCAATGTAGTGAAACTGCCACCATGTTTCCGGCTGGTCACTCTGGGGTCTGGTGCTACATAAGGGGCTCAGTATTAGTCTCTGCTGCTGGCAGATTTGACACTTAACAGTAGTGGCCACCATGAGCCCATTGGATAATGATAAGAATGGCTGGGAAAACAGGTTGACTGTGTACAGAGTAGGCCATCATATCTACTTGACTACTGATGTTTTTCTCTGTGGATGAACATTTTCATGTGACAGAAACACGTTTATACTTGTGCCTATTTTAAGAGATTTATCCATTTATTCTTCTCCAAATGTCTTTCTCAACAAACCTATGGCTACAGCCCTCAAATCAGTATGTAACTGCACATTTGACCATTTTTCCTTCAAAGTCATGTGCACTGCCCAAAGTTCTGCACGCTGTGAAGATTTCCCTCCACCAGTGTCATTCAGAGTTAGTTGCTCCAGAAAGGGGATGTCATCCTGTAGCTGTCCACTTTTGAGTAGCACCTGCATTGTGCAAGGAATCTCCTGTAAACCCAGCCATACTCTTCTCTTTCTCATCTTACCACTCATAGGTCACACGCAGTGAGGTGATAGGTGCATGCTTGCAGTCAAAAGGTACTGTAACAGGAGTAGTAATCAATTGGGAAAGATTTCCATGTAACTTACTTGTGTCTTTAGGACTTGCTCAAGCCTCAAGCCAGGATTGCTGCTGTACATGTCCAACTTTATATTCAAATTTCTAGCATTACAGTGTGCTGAGTCAGATTAAAGCATATGATGTGAGTTTAGATCACACGGCCACACACTGACCCATTTTCAAGTATTCTCTCCCCACTAAGAGACAGTAATAGACCAAGATTTTTTTCAAAGGGAGAATAGTTGTCTTTAGATGGCAGCAGGGCCTTGCTCCACCCAAATCCCAATGGCCTCCACTGTAATTCACAAATCAGGTCCTGCCGAAGAATCCAAGCTGCCTCCTTATCTGCTGCTGACATCTCAAGTACCATTGGGTCTGGTATATAATATGCCCCAAGTGGTAAATAAGCTTGCACAGCAACCTAGATCTGTTGAGGAGCCTTCACGTGTTCTGGGTCCAAGTCAAAGCTTGAAGTTTTTTAGGTCACTCAGTAGATGTCCTTGAGTAACAATCACATTTGAGGAATGTGGTATCTTTGGAATCCAAATAGGGAACTGGGCACTGTACTTCTTTATTGGACGTGGGAGCAGTCAGGTGAAATGACTTATTCTCCACTTCAGAAGGATTATCTCTGAATGCTCTACACCACTGGATTCTTAGAAATTTTATAGAGGTAGAAAGCTATTGCATTTTGATTGGTCTGATCATCATTATTCCATCAATGTAATACAGCAGTGTGATACACTGTGGAATTCCTTTAGAGGAAAGTAAGCAATAGAATAAATATATACTAAAATGGGATTTTTTTGAGACAGGGTCTTCTTATAGCCCCAGCTGGCCCAGAACTCACTCTGTAGACCAGACTGGCCTTGAACTCACAGAGATCTGCCTGCCTCTACCACCTGAGTGCTAGGATTAAAGGCATGCACCACCGTGCCTGGCTTAAAGATGGTTCTTAGCATCGATGTGGGTGCTGAGAATTGAACCCAGGTCCTCTGCAAGAGCAGTTGGTGCTCTTAATCGCTGAGCCATCTCTCCAGCCACCAGATTTTTTTTCGGGGGGGGGGGCGAGTTGGCCAACATGTAATGGTCTGGGTTGTCTGGCTAACTTCACACTGGAGAAGTTAAGAAGCTGGTAGCTGCTCAGTCCACAAATCTGGCACTAAATGACTGGAGGATCCCTGAAGATCCACTTGCCTTCAGTCTACCTTCGAAGCTGTGTTCTGATGTCAGGGAAGAATGGCAGTGGCAGGAGCAAAGTAGATGAACTCAACAGCCAGACTAGAACAGAGTAGACAAACTTGGAAGCATGATGGGAAGGCAACGTGAAGACAAACAAAAGCCCAACCCTTTTTCTATTGGACTCCTTCTCATCTTGGTGCCACTGGGAGGTGCCGCCACATTAAAAATTTTTTTTATTAATTTTTATTTCTGTATGTGTACGAATGTACTGTCTGCATGCAAGTCTGTGCCCCCATGTCATGCAATGCCGCGGAGGTCAGAAGAGGGTGTCGGATTCCCCTGGAACTGGAGTTCTCCTGGAATTGGAGTTTCAGACGGCTCTCGGCCACCATGGGGGTGCTGGGGATCGAACCCAGGTCTTCTGTAAGAGCGGTCGGTGCTCTTAACCGCTAAGCCATCTGTCCAGCCCCAGGTGCCACCACATTTAAGGTGGGTCTTTCCATGTCAGATTATCTGATCAAGAAATCCCCTTAAGTGTGTATCCAGCAACTTATTTCTTACTTGATTCTATTTTATTCAATGGAATCCTTTAATATTTAATCATTGTGATTACAAAACAAATATACTTAAAGGCAGCCAATGACCAATGATATCTTTGTTCCATAAAGTTAATTTAGCATTTAAAGTAGAATTGTTATTGAATCCAGAATTCAGAAGGAATTGAACATATATCCATAACCTTGAAAACTATACAATTAATTCAGTCAAAGGCTAAAATAAATAATAATATACAGTAAGTCACATTGCTCACAATAATATTTTGAACTGCTCATATAGAAAACAAAGTGGTTTAAATGGTATTTATTTCATCTTTAAAATGTAATATCTGGCCAGGCGTGGTGGCGCACGCCTTTAATCCTAGCACTTGGGAGGCAGAGGCAAGCGGATCTCTGTGAGTTCAAGGCCAGCCTGGTCTTCAGAGTGAGTTCCAGGCCAGCTGGGGCTACAGGGAGGCCCTGTCTTGAAAACACTAAAAAAAAAGTAATATCTATGCATTTTGTATTTATATCAGGAATATACTGTCTACTTTTCTGCGATTAAATACCAATGAAAGAGAATGTCTCACAATAAGTCATTACAACATACTATTTTGGTCGTAAGCGTCCTTTCAAAATGAACTCTGTGGGGCATTTCATTCCTTTGTCAGAGGTATAAAAGGATAGTAGACAGGTACCATCCTTCTTCTAGTTGTTCTGTGTAATAGGATTTCTATGATTACTTTAAATTGCACATATTCAAAATCAACCTGATGGTTAGAAAAAATTATGTCCAATTTTCAGTCATTGGTTTGAACCACATTCAAATCAGTAGAAAGCATCCCATTTCTTTGGAGTGAGTGGTTCATCAATTTCTTCTTTTTCTCTAGATCTTGATTACTTTCAGTGACTAATACTGTTTCTAAACTTGCCATTGTTTAGTGTTGTTTAGAGTGGTGAAGAAAAGAAATTTCCTACTGCTATAGGAAAGCTTTCCCACTTATATTGACAACCAAGATTATCATAGGTAGAGAAAGTTGATCAAGATCCCTGAAAACTAATTTATGACATAGGGTAGGAGAATTAATGTAACCCTAAGTTAGGACAATAAAGGTGTACTGCTGGCCTTGCTGGTTGGATATGAATTTCTTTTGGTGGTCTTTTGGATGAAACTTCAGAAAAAAATCTGCAAGATCCATAGCTGTATACCAGTCATGAGGAGATGTCTTAATGTGTTCAAGTAAGGAGTCCACATTATATATATATATATATATATATATATATATATATA